>JAUTDX010000832.1:0-65000 GCA_030844895.1 Ambrosia x helenae
CTCATGATCCACCATCTACCTAGCCCTATAAAGCTTGAGACATAAAACAAGGCGGCCCATAACAATGGGCGGCCCACAAAAAGACCAATAGTTTGGTTTATCAAGATCAAGCACATAGATAGCAAACCCAACCCACATTTAAATCCCAACCAAAGGTGCTTTGGCCCACTGATATTTGGCCGTAGGTTATATCCAGGCCATCAACATACAATTGAACACATACAAGAGATGCACTCTCCAGGCCCAAATCCAATTAAACATTACCAGCCCACTTAAGGATAAACCACCCCTGATTGATACGGTGGCCCATAGTACAACTGGGCCTGTCTTCATTCCAATTCTCATAATACCCCACCGCCACAGGTGGGCCTTCGCAGCACCAGCAGCCGAAACTTTTTCCTGGGCTCTTCTAGTAGTAGCCCGGTGACGAGTTTGAGTGTTTTTGTTAGCCCTTTGACGCCAACAATCCAACCCGCATGAAGCGAACACAGGAGTAGCACCAAAGATCAGCCAAAAGCTCACCGATTAACTAGGTGTATAGTAACCCACATTTGGGCCTTCCAACGAGTAATCCAAGTCTTGTTTTTGCTGTATAACACATTGTAATCCCTCCAAAGAGCTTGAACCTTACAAGCTTCCAAAGAATGATGCAACCAGCTCTTGTGGGTATTGATCCAAACAATAGGACTTATAACAACAGCCCGAGGCATCAACCTCCAATCGGAAATTTGCCGCCAAACCTGGAATAAATTACAACAAAGAAAACTAGCCCAACCCTTGAACCCAAACTTGTACCCATGAAAGTTAGTAAAGGTGGAGTACCAAGAACGACTCAAAAATACGACCAAGGCTTCTAAATCCTAAATGGGTTCCCGGCATAGGGGTAGGATACAAGATGTGGTTTACACCGAAATGACAATCCCCCTAGCCGGTCATCCTTATATCTCCCGTTTGTGTTGATCCCCAACACATAAGAAGAACCTAACCTCCAAACATGCCACCATTTCATAACAGGACAAGGGTTGAACAGGGGACACGACACCAATCCTAGAGTCCAAAGAAGGGGGGAGAAGCAAACCACCCAAATGCACCAAGAACGTCTAGAAGGTTTATCTACCATCCACCCCCTTATAACTCCACCCCAACCCAACCGGCCCAAGAAAGGATAACACCAAGATAAAAAACGCCAGTAACACACAAACAAGAACTGGTAGAAAGCCCAACCCAAACCCTGCCACCAAATGAACCCAAACCGATCCACCCCAAACCAGAAGTGTAGAAAGTATAAAAGAGAATTGCAAACCAGTGGGTAAGCAAGTTTAAGGAATTTCATACAATGTGTGTAGGCTTTCTTCTCCATTTGATGCCACTCCCTCGTTAGACCCCATTCTAGCACACAAGCAAAGAGCAAGACGAACCCATCCTTTTCCTCCACACCACTTATATAGCAGCTGCAGCATGTTGGATAACATCAGGGGATTTTTTAACGATCCATGACACATCATGCAGGTCCCAGATCCTGGCAGCTCTTAATGACGTGGCTGATTTCACCAGTTGCAGCCCCATAAGTTCGCAAACGGACAGCTTCCTTTATGAGGCCTACCACTTCCTGACGCCTTCTAGACCTTTTCTCATTAATGCGAAGATTGCGTTCCTGCCAGATAAAATAAACAGCAGCTCCAAGTGTGAGCCTGTTGATAACACTCCATATCGATCCATTAAGGGGTAAATTGCACATATGGGTAACTATAGCCTGCCAGGAATAGGGGTACCCACCCACTCAGTGAGCGCTGCATGCAGCTCCTGCCAGATGGCTAAGGGAAAGGCACATTCAAAAAACAGATGGTTATGCGAGTAAGGAACGGCTTGACAAAACGGACAGGTAAGATTGTTTGAGACTGCCCACATGCCAATAACATCATGGGTCTTGAGACGATTTTTTAACCGCAAGCCATAGAAGAAAAGCGTGTCTAGGAATATTTTGGCTGAACCACACAACTTTGAACCAGGGCACAGCCTCTCCCACTTCACGAATGTCGTTCCAGACATCTTTGACAAAGAAGTCTATCAATTTGCCATCATTGGTACGCCAACGAACCTTATCTAACCTGTTTTGAATGGGGATACACGGAGTGTCAAACAAGGTGGGGAATCGTTGCTGCCAGTTGGCAGGCCAGTTCCAGTTACCATTATTAATCACTTCATCAACTGTGCTGAACCTAGACAGGGACCCTTCACACATATTACGGTGGGTGATAAATCTGTTTAAGGGGCCAATTGGGTGCCAGTTATCAAACCAAACTGAAGTGGATTTCCGTTACCAATAACATGGATAATATGGTTGCGGAGGCTATTTCGGCATTCCAAGATCTTCCTCCAGCTCCAGCTAGTATCCTCCCTCTTATCAAATTCCCAGAAGTTTCCTTTATTCAATCTGTACGTGTGTATCCACTTGACCTATAAGGAAGCTTTGTGGGATATGATATTCCACGTATGTTTGGCAATAAGGGCTTGGTTCCAGGTTCTCAACATTTTTAAACCCAGCCCACCATGCTTCATAGGGGTACACACTTCCTTCCATTTCACTTTCGCTTTTCCGTTCTTCATCTCCCCATGGAACCAAAGGAAGCCCCGCATCAACCTTTCAACATCTTTGGTGACAGAAGCCGGCAGGATGAAAACCGACGACCAATACACCTGTAAGGAGTTTAAAACAGAGGAGATAAGTTGAAGACGACCAGCAAATGAAAGCGACTTGTTTTTCCAGTCCGAAATCTTCCTGTTCACATTTGTCAATCAACGGGCTGCAATGAGCGTGCTTAAGTCTTGAGGAAATAAGGGGAACTCCAAGATAACGAACTGGTAACTCACCAACCCGGAATTGAATGGAATCTTCTATGGCAGCCCGAACTTCAGAATCCACATTCCCAAAATAAACAGTGCTTTTCGGATGCTCGGGGTCAAACCAGAAGCCTCTTTGAACTCATCCAAGGCAACCATCAAAGTACTAACGGATTGAATGTCTCCATGACAAAACATAAAGAGGTCATCCGCAAAGCATAAGTGTGTGAGGCCAACCTTTTCACATTTCCAGTGATATTTAAAACTGTCAGAGCTATTGACCCTCCTAGTGATCATCAAAGTGAGCACTTCCATGACAAGAGTGAAGAGGTAGGGAGACATAGGGTCCCCTTGACGCAACCCCCTTTTCCCTTGAAAAAATCCCTTATGGTCACCATTGATGGCAATAGTGAACGACGGAGTGGTCACGCAAGTCATAATCCACTTTATCATCCTGCTCGGAAAACCAAATTGTTGGAGACAGAGCTGCAAGAAGTCCCACTCAACAGTGTCGTAGGCTTTTTGGATATCAATTTTAAAGGCACACCGAGCTTGATTCCTATCACGATGATAATTCCTCATTAATTCTTGAGTGATGAGGATATTATCACTGATTTGGCGTTCAGGGATAAAGGCACACTGATTCTCATTGACAATGTACTTGAGGACATTTTTGATTCTATTGGCAATAAGCTTACTAATGCATTTATACATGACATTGCAGCACGCAATCGGTCTAAAGTCCGTGACCTTGCGAGGGGTATCAGTTTTGGGCACCAAAGCGATAACCGTAGAGTTGACTTCTTTGAGGATTTTACCTGTGAGGAAAAAAGACTTAACAGCACAGCAGAAATCATGGCCTATAACCTCCCACGCAGCCTTAAAGAATCTAGCAGAGTAACCATCGGGGCCCGGAGCCTTGCAATCTTCCATACCAAACAGAGCAGACTTAATTTCCTCTGACGAATCCGGGAGGATCATAGCCTCAGCATCCAGGCCAGAGACCTTGTTAGTGAACAGGGTATTCGGGTTAGCGATGGGAACAGTAGCAGCTCTATCCCCGAGGACGCTGCTGAAGTGAGTGATAAATTGCTCAGCCACTTGAGATTCAACGAACACCTGCCCATTAACATCTTCTATACTATGAATCCGATTTTTATGTTGGTTCGCTTTAACAACCCTATGGAAGTACTTGGAGTTATGGTCTCCTTCTTTAAGCCAGAGCGCTTTGGATTTTTGTCGAAGAAAGCACTCCTCATCCAACACAGCCACTTTGTAAGCACCCAAATAGCAAGCCTCCTCTTCTCTAAGAATCGGATTATCCGGGTTCAGGACGACTTCAGTTTGAATGGTTTGCAGCTCAACCTTCAGCCTGGAGACTTTTTTGTGCAAGTTACCCTGGTTATAGTTCAACTTCCTAAACTCTTTCTTGAGCCCCTTCAATCTGGTGACAAGGCAAAACATCGAGCAGCCAGAAATGGACCTGTCCCAGGCTGTCTTGACTAAAGGGATAAACTCACTTTTTTGGGTAAGAAAGTTAGCGAACTTGAACGGTTTGGGTTTAGGGAAAGGGACATCAGGAATGGAGACAACAATGGGGGTATGATCAGACTCCAAAAAAGGCAGGAAAGTAGCATTAGCATGGGGGAAAACATCAATAAACTTGTGATTTGACATAGCACGATCAAGCTTTTTCATAAGACCATCAGTTTTCCCAGGGCTCTGGTTCCAAGTGAGCCTCAATCCAGTCATACACAGGTCTTCAAGGCCATTATCATTAAAACAATCACGAGCTTCTGACATACTATTAGTAATACAGGAGCCACCCACAGATCTTTCACTTGGATGGATGATAACATTAAAGTCCCCAACCAGGACCCAAGGCTGCTGCTGGACAGAGGTTTTATGCAGACCAATGACATCCCAACAATCCCTTCGGGGAATCATACGATGGTGAGCATAGACAAACGTACAAAAGAACCATTGAACACTATTCAACGGTTGAATAAAGCAGTGCACAGCTTGGGGATGGCGGTCCAAGATCATAAGGTTAACAGTATTAGGGTCCCAGCTAACTATAATCCTGCAACCACCTCTGCACACTGAAGCATTAGAGTCCCAACACCAGTTACTAAATATCCTATTACAGGCTGCTTCAAGTTTGTTAGGAGAAAGATGAGTTTCTAAAGCCCCACAAACATTGTACCTATCAGACGCAAGATGAGTAATAAGTCTGTTTTGGCTATGAACACTAGAGAGCCCCCTCACATTCCAAGCAGTGATTTTAATCCCCATTTAAACGGATTTAGGGGTGCTTGCAGCCCTGGTCACTGGAATGTGGCTGCCATCAGAATTCGCCTGTTTCATCAAGAACCTAGCTGTGCCAGATTTGTCTTGGAGAACATTTTCGACTGCAAACTTTGGGTCAATATTCAGCTTCTTACATTGAATTCTGAAATAATCCCATTCCCCTTGTTCCCAACACTCTTGGTCTAAAGCTTTAACACACTTGAACTTAGTCAATCTGTCCAAAATAGCATTCTTCTGACCATCAGTGATACAGATGTCTTCCGATTCAGCTTCACTATCCATGGACTCATCATCATCTTCATCACTGCAATCAACAAATGAATCCTCACCCTGTATACTCAAGTCCGCATCTGACATAACATGGTCCTTCAGGTCTTGTCCCTTCAATAACAGGTCAGCAGTGACATCATTTAGCAAGTAAAATTTGTTAGAAGTTTCAACAACTTCTGGACAGTTGCCCCTGCTGGTGGTGTCTTTGCGGATCATAGGCTTCTTTTTCTTAGGGCTCACAAATCTTAGATCATCCCCATTACCTTGGTTATCAATTTGATTAGTACCGCTGCTGTTTCCACTATTCTTTGCCACCCATTGAGTAGCTGCTTGTCTGGCTTTAAATTCTTCGTGCATAACACGCATCTTTCTCTGGACCACTGGATTACTGC
The DNA here is from genome assembly GCA_030844895.1 of Ambrosia x helenae. Taxonomy (NCBI): domain Eukaryota; kingdom Viridiplantae; phylum Streptophyta; class Magnoliopsida; order Asterales; family Asteraceae; genus Ambrosia; species Ambrosia x helenae. Next base: position 5,814 of record JAUTDX010000832.1, read on the forward strand.
TTGTTCCCACCTCTGTACTCTGCTGCTTGTTATTTTCACTCTGTCCCTCACTTTTGCTATTTTTTTCCGGTCCCATATTTCTCCTACCATTACCAGCCCCTTGCCCACTATTCTGGCCTTTTTTGCCTTTCCCTTTACGATTCACTGTAACATAGCCTTCCTCATCATCTTTTTTAGACTTACCCTGCTGTGCACTCGCTGCTTTTTTTTCTACCTCTTTCTGAATCTCAGCAAGTTCCTCTGGAGATTTGGTTCGGATTTTGCATTGCTTAAACGAATGACCAAAAGCAACACAATGGCTACAAACTGGGGGTTTCCAATGGTACTCAACTTTGATTGTACCAATCCTAGGTGGGACACCTTCTTCAGTTGGGAACTCAGCTTCAACTTCACTCGGAAGGTTGAGCTCAGCTTTAACATCCACTAACATACGGGCATATCCCATCTTTCCCGCTTGCTCAGCACACCTATCCTCAGTGACCCTATCCATCAGTAAAGGGATACCTGTGCCACTCATAATCTTGCATATTCCTGTGTCAGTCCATAATTCCAAAGGGACGTTTGAGGCAGTGACCCATAAGGGAATTGTAGATGGTTCAGCTTTTTCTAGGCAAGCACCTGGCTGCCATTTTTTGATACACAAGGGGATGTTATTCACGAACCAAGGGCCACCTTCCAGAACATCCAACATCCCTTGCTCACTCTTGAATTTGAAGTAAAAGTAACCTGCGGGGCTTTTGGTGATTTCAGCTATGTCAAATGCTTGCCAATCTCTTTTGAGACAGTAATTAACCCGTGTGTAGTCCATAGACGTTCCCAGGAAATAACCATACAAATGTAAGGAATAGGCTTTTGCAGATTTCACCATATCCTCCTTGGTAACCATGATTCGGCATTTACCTTCAGCAGTAATAGTGGGCGGATAGTATTGAATTTTCACCCTAGCAGCTTCTTGACTCTTTTTTATCCTTTCTGCGATTGATAAACCCTTTCTTTGATTCATATCCCAGGCATTCCACCTAGGTATCTCCTGATTCTGATTAGTGTGGGCAGGCATATTCAACTGGTCAGCAACAACACTAACCCCATCCCCATGGGCAGTACCCTGTTCCGCCCCCTGAACCTTGGTTCCATCAGTTTCCTCATCAACCATATCAAAATCCAGAACTTTAGTCGGAGTAGGGACCTCTAAGTTGATACCATTTAGAGTGCAGGGGGACCGGGAGGGAGTGACCATCCCCTGAGTACCTTCACTGGTCTGATTTAAAGGAAGACCCGTTTTATCGATTAAAACAGAGCCCCCACCCTCAGCAATCACTTCCGACCCAACCCTATCCAAATCCATTTGATCCCGACCCGAATTGATCGTAGATAGAAGAGAAGGGAGCTGAGAATTACCTTTGTTTTGGAGATTAACCTGGTCCTGGTGCTGTATAAGATCGTTAACAGTCAGATTAGCCAGTGGTTGGCGTTTGTTGTCATGCTTCGTAGGTTTCTGAACCCCTCTGCCGCTAAAGCTGGATGAGAGAGACCCTGATTTGGACGCAGAGCTGTCCTCACCTTCACGGGATTTGACTCCACCTCCAGACCTAGTGAGGATGCGACGGGTATTTGTTTGTTCCAGGGAGTTTGGGGAAGTTTGCAAGGAATTGGGTCCGGTGGGGATAACCCACCGGTTGAAGGAATCATTGGCGAGGAAATGACACAATAATCGGATTTAGAGGAAGATTGGAGGGAAAAAGGAGGGAGAAGAAGCATACGGCCGCTAGAGAGAATCCTAGAGAGAGAAACTAGAGAGAGAAAGAAAACACACAAATGAAATTCCTTAGGGTTTAGGGTTTAGGGTTTAGGGTTTAGGGTTTTTTTTTTGGAAAAAGGGGACGGTACCCCGGCAAACTTTTTATTAATAACTCAAGTAAAGGGATTACAAACCAAGGCACAAAGCCCAACAACCTACCAAACTAGGCACTAAGCCCAACAAAAACCAAACAAGGCCCACGGCCCAAACAAAACAAACAACCTAAAACAAACGAACAAGGAAAATAAAAAGAACAATGCTAAGACAAGCTCATGAATCAGGCGGACTCATGCGTCTCGGACTCCACATCATCACTATCATCTTCCTTGCCATCATCTTTCAAAACGCTCACGTCATTCTTTTTTGGAGATCCCTTAGGTGGTGAGTTCTTTTTTAAACTCCTAAAGTATGCCTTGAGCTCCTTAGACCATTTTTCATACTCATCATCCGGTGGCCGAGTGTTAGAGTTGAAGAACTTATGCGCCAATGCGAGTTCATGGTCCCAAATACCCAAATCCGCATCAAAGCACTCGTCATCATCCTCGTCCACAAGTGCATAAAAACGATTTGAATCATTAACTTGAGATTTCAGTTTTGGATCTTCAATAGGCCCACTAACCGGCCCAAGTAGGGGGTTAGAGTCCACAAAACCCAAGGAGTCCAAAGTATTCAATTTTGGATCATTACTCGGCCCAGTTTGCACCTGAACTGAACTCGAAGCTGGTTCTTTTGGGCTGGAATTTTGGCTGCTTCCTTTGGGCTCTTGTTAAGCCCAATATCCTTCATAAACACTCCAGTTCCAACAGATTGAGGCTGTTCCATATGCTTTATAATACCCGATGGGCCTGCACCATTTGACACAGGGGCCCAAGTAACTTTCTGCTTGGATTTTGACTTCCGTTTTTTCTTTTTGACTTCCTCAAATCCATCCAAGTCTTTATTTTGGGTATTGTCAACAACATTAACATTATGTGGTTTTGGGTCACTAACCATCGGCTCTTGAACTTTTGGTTCATGTGTCGATGTTAAGTGCCCAAAAACACCACACAAATGACATAAAGGTGGTTTCCATTTATACCCAAAATCCAACCAAGCTATTTTACCCGGTAAACCATTACGAGGAGGGAATCTTACCTTAGTGCGATCCGGAAGACCACATGAGGCACTTGCTTCCACTAAGACTCGAGCAAAAGATAAAGGTCCCGACTTTTTCTCACAACGATCATAAGTAGCTTTGTCCAACATAAGCGGCCTTCCAACACAACTAGCAAGTTGCCCAATATTACCACCATTCCATAAACATAGGGGCAAATCCTTAATAGTCACCCAAATTGGAACCGAAGACGGGTCCGGTTTAGACAAAATTGAATCCGGTTCCCAAAGTTGTAGAACCAAAGGAACATTTTTAACTAACCAAGGGTTCCTTTCAAGGACTTGAAGTAAACCATCATCATTAGCAAACTTGAAGAAATAAAATCCTCCACTTTTCTTAATAATTGATGTCACCCCATATTTATGCCACATTTTTATAAGATTCTCTTTTACAACTTGGAAAGGAAGAGAGTCACCCACAAAGTACCCATATAGTTGAAGACGATGAGCTTTGACACTTTTTGTCATAAAATGGCCATTAAGATCTACCACAAATTCACCATCTTCATCTTTTTTGGGAGTTTCATAGAATAGACGAGTTTCACTTTCCTCAACATCCACTCCATTAGTATATTTTGCAAACAAATCTTGATTCCAATATTTAGTTCCTCTAACCGGATCTATGTCAATATTACTCCCAAATTGCAAATTGTTTTCACACGCAAAATTAAAATTTGGTTTACCATTTAATCTAGAGGAATTAAATGAACCAAATTGTAAATTTTGAGCATAGAACACCTCCTTAGGATTAATTATTTTTGAAACAGGAACTGGACCACAATTTTTAATTTCATCCATTAAGGTTTCTGCTGCTAATGGACCATGTTCAGTCGATCCAAGCCCAGCTGCCAAAGGCATAGCTGGGCTCTTTATATTCAGCCCATTATCACCTATAGTTGGATCAATTAACTTTGGCCCACTTTTTAATTCATTAATATTACCTGGGATAAGAGTAGATGGATCCCCACCACTAGGACAGGTGTCCAAATCAGCTTTGTCCCTTGAATCCATCGCAATAATCAACGGTTCATCAGAAAAAACATTCCCCACCTTATCCAAAGGCTCCAATCCCGAAACATTCTCTTTTTCCCCCATGATTGGCTGTGTAACTTGTACCACAGGATCAATATCCAACGGCTGACAAAAATTAGCATCCGAATTTAACCCAAGATCCGACCCAATCACAGAACCCGTAGAGCTGTCATTTGGCACAGATCCCGAATTATTCTTTTTCGTTGAAAACAATGCAGCTCCATCATTTTTGTCCCTTGGATTACAATCCCTTCCGTCCAACGACTGAGGATCATTAACATCTTTTTGTTCATTTCTTTCGATCAAAACATCATTCATAACCATTCCAGAATTATTCAACCCTGCTTCTTCGACACTCAAACCCAACCCAGCATCTGAAACAAACCCAGACTCAAGATTAATATTTGAAGCCGATTCCGATGCAGATGACAGCCCCGGAGACGATGAACCCAGATTTACATCATGTTTCTTTTTCATGCTTTCTAAAAACGATTTCTTTAACTCTCGAACACGAATCAGTTTTTCATCTTTTGTCATAGCTTTTTGAACAACAGAAACTGATGGAGACGAATTTACTGATTTATCACCATCTTTATCAAACCCAGATAAAAACGATGAAACAGTGGGTATCGAAACTTCATCGGTATTCAGCTTACAACTTGTCTCCGTTCCAACTTGCAAACAGCTACGTTCACCATCCTTAGCTGGAACATTTTGTTCAACATTAACTTCAACCTCCGAAGCTTCCTGAACCCTGTCATCCTTCTTGTTACGAACAGACCTGGTTTGGGGTGGCTTAGGAGGAGGTTGTTTCTTCTTCCTGACCATGACTCACGAACATAAAACTTTTAAGAAAATGAACGTTTAATCCAGAAACACACGAAATCTAAAGATGGAAAGGAGAAAAGATGATGAAATGGACGGTGGTTAGTGGTGGAGGGTGGCGGAGAAGGGTGGCCGGAGGGGTGGAAACGGTGAAAAAAGAAAGAAAAAAGTAGAGAGGATTTTCTCTCACACCTTTAGTGTGTGTTGAGGAAAAAACACAAATGAGACAATCTTAGGGTTTAGGGTTTAGGGTTTAGGGTTTAGGGTTTTTTTTTTTGGGTAAAGGGCATTGCCCGGCAAAATATATTCCCAAAATGGTGATTGTACAGGTTTTAAGGGGCATATGTCACACCACGCCAATGGCGGAAACACGTGGCGCAACGCTCGAAAGCATATCAAAGTCAAGATTAACACAAACTATATTTATTTAGAAAAGATCAATTTATTAGAATGTCGAAAATGAGTATCTCGTTACAATATTGCACAAAGCATTACATAAAACGATGAACATTAAGTTTCAATGTGGGGGTATTTCCGTTTATGTTCCAACCCGATGGTAACAATGAATGAAACCCCGACCAGTATCCGACATCCCGAATTCCACCGCACTAGCCCCATATCTATTCAGCACTTAGTTACCTGAAAGATATGTTTAAAAAAAGACGTCAATATATAAAATATTGGTGAGTTCACAGGTTTTAGTTTCATAACAACAACATTTCCACAACCATCGACTCGACTCACTTTACCGTATAATTATTTTCCCATTAAATAATTATACTAGGATCTTGTCGATCGACATTTCGTTTTTACAACATGTGCGAAACCTGCACAACTTGTGGCCTTTGTAAGGAGTAGCTAGCTCCTACAAACTATAATGATGAGCAATCCCTTGAGCCCCATAACCAAACCAAGACTAATAATAATGCCCCGCTCCAAGTCGTTCCTCGGAACCCAACGACTTAATTTCAGAATACGTGCACCCCAAGCATACGCCGATGCATAATCGACGCTATCGATTAGGGGTGGGCCTTGTCAGGCACCAATAGTACTATCCAAATATTCTTTCGGTTTCATTTCCCTGAATTAATGATTACGGAAGAGAGGACTCAACCCCGAGTGGCGATCACTGCTCAAGTACTCATCATACCACTTATCACATTTTAACCTTTGAAAACATTTCAACATGTGACAACGTTTGACAAACATATCTTTCCCCCAGTTAAAACAGTAAAATGGGGCCGTGAAACTCACCTGATGTACAGCGTACACTCCAATAGCAGAGAATAGCAAGTCCGCGGTCAAGCACCTACGAACGTCCTAGTGCGTGTAAGTCACTAAGTCTATAACGTGTGCTTTTCCGGCAAGTTGTACACCCAACTCCCAACACCACCATTTAGATATGGTTCCCCGTTCGATTAAACATATGTCCTAGGTTTCGTTGGCGTTAGATTACCCTTGGTATTACAAGTTATATATTACTCTTGTTAATATTTCCTTAACTTGTACATTATTATCATCGACTTGACTTCACTTAACGTATAATTATTTTCCCATTCAAATAATTATACTTAAGATCGCATCACCCGATATAATATATATTTCAATACTCGACCCGACTCACTTCGCCGCATATTTACTTCCCCATTTAAATAAATATGCTAAGGTCTTGTCGTTCGATTGTATATTCTCAGCACCCGATTCAACTCACCATACCGTATATTTATTTTCCCATTCAAATAAATATACTAGGATCTTGTCGGCACGGCATACACATATATATATATCTTCGTCTACTCGTCTCGGTTTTCCTTCCCACATATCTACTTTCCCATTAAGTAGATATATTAGAATTTTGCCGAGACGAGCGTATATATATATATAAATGTGTAATTTTTCTTGTTACGTGTATACGTTTGTTTAACGTCTTACTTGTTTACGTTATGTCTTTCTCCCACGAATAATTCCTTCAACACTTAGGAAAGCGTTTATTAGTTTTCACCCATGATGTATATATATATTTTACTTCCTAAAAATATATATTTTCTCATCTTGCCGCAATGGCATTTTTCTCATGTCTTGTCCGTGTATGGTTCGTTATCGCGTCTTAGTTCGATATCTTAGCTTGATTAGTCAATTTTCCAAGTTTTTCCCAACATGTGTTTTATAGAAATATTATCCACATTCCTAACCCATGTTACTTGGAAGGTTTGTATTTTAACCCAACTTGTTAACTTAGATAAAAAATGCTTCCAATACTTTTATATTCCCATTTATATAAAAGTATTCATTTTTGTATAAGTTTCTCAAGTTTGCTTAACATTTTTATAAAATCTCTATTTTATAAAAATCCTTATGTTAATACAATCCATATTTTTATAACTTTCACTTTTATAAAAATATACTTTTTATACAAAAATACCCAAGTATATCTACTAGTATTTACCCAAATCATCCTTAGAAATTTATTACTTATACTTTTGCCACCAAACTTTCCATCCTTGCATTTTTGGACTAATAGTTTCTAAAATATCCATTTTAGTCCTCTAACTTTCAAAGTTACAATATTAGTCCCTTAACTTTCAAATGTTGCATTTTTCCACTCTAACTTCCAAAGTTAGTATTTTTCACTCAAGTTTGTGGACTTTGAAGATTCATCTTTTTATTGGTAAGTTATTCTTGTACCAAAACACTTTTATTAGTCTTATATTCCATATATAAGACTACTTGTATGTGTGTTTTATGTATTTGCCCATTATATCAAAATATCATTCTTCTAAGTAAGTAAACTTTAATTTTTCATCTTCTTTATTCTTGAACTTCTAACATGTTCCATCATTTATTATGTCTTAGATGATCATATTAAGATGATTAAAGTTACTTTTTAACACATTCAAGATTGTTTCCATAAATCTTAATCAAATCATCATCCTACTTAGTGTATGTGTAAATTTTATACATTTTCAAGAACACTACTTTATCATCATCCAATCCATGATTTATCTACATATCTTTAATCACCTATTTTACTCATGTAAAAACTATTAAAGATTATGTTTCAAACCACCTTTTAAACCCTTCATGTACAACTTGCTTCTAAGAACACATACATGAATAATAATAATCAAAAACAAGGTTAAGAAGCTTACTACTAGCACAAGGCTAGGGAAGACAAAACCTTGGATTTTAAGAGGGGTTTAGTGTGTTCTTCCTTAATGGTTAAGCTCCAAGCTTGAAACACACAATAGGGGTTTGGATGATGGATTGTTTTGAGTGATTTGGAGATGTAAAAACTTGAAAGAAGAATGTGTATGGGGGTGGGATACCCTACGGCTCAAAGAAGAAAAGAAAGAAGAGTTTTGCTTTTGTTTTTCTTCAAATGGCTAACACATGTTTATATAGTGTTATCTTGTGTAATCTTTCCAAAGATTCAAGTAATCTTATGGAAGATTGAGTTGTGCACTTGGGATTTTTGGAAAGGTATCATATGTGTGTGTGTATATGATGCCGTGTATGTATGTATAGATGTGGGAGGTTTCTTGCAAATCTTGCTATATCCTTGTGATCTATCATAATCTTTATATAAGACCTCTCACATGCATGTGTATACTAGTGTAATGATAAGTTTGATTTTGTCTTGGCTTACTAGGGCCTCTTGGCCGAAAGTTTGGTAAAGGAGGGACAAAAGTTTGCATGCTTTGTACTTCCATGTTTCTTACAACTTTGTCTTACCCTTGCATGCTTTACATCCTAGGCTTTAGGTTATAATTACAACCACTTGCAAGAAGATAATATGGAGAGTAGTAAGGCCTTTAGGCCGGCCCTTGTGTGGGTCTAGGTGGGGTCCACAACTCCAAATATTTACCCAATATTTGTTATGTTTAATCCCTCGTCGTTCGGGTGTCGTTCGGGTATTTTTCGGGTTTTAATCACGCGTTATCCGGACATTAAAAATACCTTTAATAACCCTTAAATATAGTCTAATTTAAGTGTTGATTGGTTATTTAGGCTTTTACCGGGTGAAATTATGAGTTATGCGCGTATCGGGTGCGGTACGCGCACTTTATTCGTTACCGGGAGGTTTGTATGAGACGTTTCCTCTTATGGCTTTGGAGTTCCAAAACACATTATATTCTGTGAAAATACCCTTTATTTTACTCCTGGGTGTCCGGGATTCTTTTCGTTTATTTAATTTTTGTCGGGTAATCACCAACGTCCGTACCGGACAAGTTTATTCGCACATGATCCTATCATGCATCGTCATTGAACGTGTGCATTCCTATGCATCTTATGGGGAATTTGCTATTCTCTTACGGCATCAATTAAATTAATCCAATTAATTTAAACATGCACTTAAACCGTTAATTACATATACTAATTACGTACGGAATCACATCGATTTTTGCCGGATGTTACATTCTCCCCCCGTTAAGAGAATTCCGTCCCGGAATTCAATTCAAGTTATCCATCACGATAGTATCCTTGAACAGGGCGGAGTATTTGTGCTTCACGAGATCTCCTCTTTCCTAGTGAACCCAGGTTCATGCTAGGTTCACGCTTAGTGCTCTAACAAATAGAATATCATAGTCCAACTATGACTAAGCTCTTGGTCATCCCACTTTGACACATCTATCGGTTTCCCGAAATTGTAGAGCTTAACGTCAACCGGACTTCCGTCGGTCGAGGAATTGACAAAACTTCCTCAGGCCAGACTTGCGGGATTCATTAAGAGTCCCACTAAGCTCTTGCGACAATTCAAGCTTATTCATCGCGAGACTAATTTTGATCGATATCTCCGTACCACCGAAGTATTAGGAACTTGGCCTACTACAATCTCTAAGCTTATTGACACCTTCTCGGAGTATGACTCTCAGTGAAAACCTATTATTAGACCGAAGTTCTTAAGGCCTACGCCTTGTCTGTATGACTTCTTAATAGGTTCGCATCTCATCCAAACAGTCTTTAATCTGCAAGATCTACTGGCCATCTCTCGAATAACTCAAACCAGGTTATGTATCTATCTCCGTCTGTCGTTCGACGCACTGAAGATTTACACGTATGCCCTCCAAGGGCTTTGAGTAGTACACCCCGAACACTGGGATGCTAATTCCTATCACATAGGAAATTTTGGTGATGAAGCTCATGGGTTCGATCTGCCACGAACATCAATCGCGTCAACACGGAACAATTCCGTCAAGTACATTCAATTTGTCCGAGAATGACAAGCCATACTCGTCTCAAATCGAGTATCCCATGCTTGTGTACAAAGTTTGTCGAACTTGAGGTAGAGTGACCACTACAATCCGATATAATGTAAGTCGGCAATTCGGTGTCTAGCCACGACTTCTCTGAGAGTATAGGTAGCTATCCAATGCCTCATCTCGGAGCTATAGGTGAGTAAGGAATGAGAGGGCTCCAAACAACAATCAATCATCACTTGGGTCACATCTGACTCCGGGACACCTCGGGTGTCATGGTGATGTCAAACAGGTGATCTTACCGCACCACATAAATGTCCCCTTGGAAACCTCGTCGGGTATCCCATTTTATTTATCCTTCGGCTCGACTCACTTTACCGTATATTTACCTCCCCATTAAGATAAATATACTAGGTTCTTGTCGACCGAACAACCACATTCAAATTGGGACTTTATTTCCGTAGAATCCTCTAGGTACTGAACTGCTGCTTTCCTCCTGAGTAATTGTGGTTAATGGTACTAGGACGCTTAGTATGGACTGATGGAGGTCGAAAGTTTTTGCGTCGCTTTCACCCCTCAGTTCCCTTACATTAAGCAGTGTATACATGGCGCCCGGGCCGTACGATTTCACAATCCTCGAGAATTACTAGTCGACTCAAACACCAACGACAAGATGCTTCCAGCACATAGGTCTATGCCAAAAAGAGGTACATGAAACATCATAAATTGTTGTCGCAATGAACAACGTATAAGGTTTATTAAGACATATCAATACGTTGGCCCCATTGCGACAAGTATGCAGAACACCGGTATCTACCCAAAACATGGGTATCCAGTACTAGTTCTGTTATATGTGCTTCCTGTGTACTGGTGTCCTATCGTCATTAGCAACCTAGTGAGTCAACTCTGAATAATACAGACCACACGCCCTTAAATTGACTTTCCGATCCTTGGCGGAGATCTGAGTGAAAGGAGTCCTGAAACTGAAACCCTCATTCATCGAAGGTTCCATCCTTTCGGAATCTTTTGAGGTAAATGGCGAAATCGAGCATAGATGCATGCATTTGACATAGATTTCACGTCTTGACAGCTTCATGCGCCAAAGTCGTTACTTAGAACAACGAACGAACGACTGAGATCGCACCTCAAGTAATAGTCCTGAGCCTTCCCATAAGGCATCCCATTCAATGACTCGGTAGTCACACATATGGGCGGAATATGTAAGCCTTCAAACTCGTCCTGATTAGTCAGGTGCCATACGCCCTGACCTGGCAGCTCACATTACTATGGTGTCTCCAACAGCGTCTATCAAGGATAAGGGGTTTTGCTCTAGCGTGAGCAATGCTACTTAAAGATGATTGGGAACACTAGTATCGACCCACGGTCGAAGTGGTTCCATTGTTCCAAGAGTCCCACGCAAAGATAACAAGATAGACCAGTCGTCAGAGGAATAACAACATAAATCGAAGGGTCGAGACGATCAACTATCTCAACCCGGTAGTGTAGCACCTTTATAGAGTAGATAATGCTACACGCCCTTCTGGATTTAGGGTTCATAAAGCCTCTTAATCATGTACCAGGGACTTCACCAATGCACGCCCATGGGTGGGTCCACAATGGTATTTCCATAACCATCAGTATGACACGTCGGTATGTATGACTTCAAATGAATCCACTGGGGTGAGCAATACATGATTTGAACCTTTCAACTCTTGCTAGTCCCAAAGGTATAGATCATAATATCGCTCATAAATACTCGATACCTTCAGGTTCGAGACGTATTCGAAATCCCTTATCACAAAGGCAAGTCTCGCCTTGTCACGTGCAGATCACAGGGTTTCTTCCCGACATTGATTTGCATAACCGATCGTTGGGCGACCAAATTGCACGTAAAAGGTTAGGGCTGGACATAGCGTCACTGGTGCCTCAGATTCTGAAGATGTACCGCTCACGAAATGCGTGAGCATATACAGGGGTCGACACATGATTCAGTCCATTACTCAAACAATCACGAGACTCAAAGGAATACACGGGCTAACATTCAGACTAGAGCGTCTTAGTATGACTTCCAAAAAGTCCGTTGAGCGCCCGAAATCCTACATACTCAATGTTGGCACTACACCATCAAACAAATAGAACAATGACAACAACGCATCCACGAAGCACACCAACTAGGGAACACCACACAAGAGTGATACGTCAACAGATAAGTATGACGTCAAGGCAACACCGCAACAGGACAACTCCACAACAGAGAAGCATGTCATCTAGGCAACACCGCAACCAGAACCGCCTGACACAAAGAAGCACGACAACAAGACTACACTACTGCAGGAGCAGCACAACAACAGGAATGCATTGTTGACAATGCAGCGCAACCACCTGGATACGCAACCAACAAAAATAATGCAACTGCAAGCGTGCACAATGGCTGGGGGTAGCACCGCAGCGTGGATGTACACGACAATATGACGCTCAATATGGAAAATCCACAGTCCACACCACCATAAGGCTCCGTTATGGTGAGCACGCATCCCCGTACGTCTCAGATCACTTGTGGAGGTGGGATTTTCATCCGTACCTTCGGCCTTGAGCCTAACCTCCATAGGCTCATTGGTAGGAATTGGTTAGATTGGCCGGCGCATCAATCGTCATAACATAAATGGGAACGACGGGTTCCACATAATTTAGCTGACTTCTCAAGTCGATATTGTTCGTAGAGAGAACGACCGTCGGCTTGTTATGAGTCACTCAAACAATGGCAACAGATACATTGACAGTTTCGACCGAGGCCTGAGAACTATCGACAATGTTAGGCTTGCTAAGAGCCCAAGGAATGATAACTAGTAGTTCAATGAAAGCCTCAAAGAGAATGGAATTAATAACAACGAACTCCACAAAGACACATAGATGGTAATAGCGGCTTGGCAAGGGTCACAGAGACGTCTTTGCTAACGACATTCACCCCTGCAGGAGCCTCAAATATATCAACAACATTAGTTCGAGAAGAGCTATAGAAACAACATCAAGCCCAGCATGTACTATAGAGACAGCGACAATAATAAGCCCAACAACAGACATAGAAACAACGACATCGAGCCCGATAAGTGCTACCGAACCACTGACAACAACAAACTCAGCGAGAGCTACACACTTAATAGCGTCAACAGGACTCGCTTGAGCCATAGGATAATAATAGGAGCAACAACGTCAGGCTCGACCGGAGCCTTAGACTCGTCGTAGCTATTATATGTGTGGTGACTGGTATCCATAGGACCTGGAAACCAACCTACATCTTTCCCGATAACAAGGATAGTGGTCACAACGAGCATAGCAAGTAGAGGTAGAAGGATCACGATTTATCGATACACCACGATAAAATGAAAACGATACCGACTCTGGCAAACCAGCCGAGTCATTCTTCTCATTAGGGTCTCCTTACATGCTATCTAGCACCGATAGTAATTAGCTGGAATGCCTCTCTGCCACTCAAGCGAGGCCGGTGGACTTTCTTCCTGATAGGCCACGCCGTGAGAGTATCGAAATACGGCAAGAGATTAGACAGGTCACCGTGTCCACAACGAATGGACCTTGCAACCTTAGTTTATAAATCACCGTAACAAGGGGACGCAACGTCTCAATATCTATGGGGATTGATGGAAAACACTTCGCGTCAATTGCCGCCCCTAATAGATTACTAGTCTCGTCGTCATGACGAGGGTGACGAACGTTATTGCCACAAGAGCAATGGGATTTCCATCCCATGGGTAAGTTTGATTTACCAGATAAACGTGACCACTTACAGTAGTCCGTCATTCGATTTTCGAGGGGGGGATTTCAATGTTAGCAAAAAGCGTCTTGCGACATTTGATAATTACGGAACACACCCTTACAATTATGATTCCCAAAGCGTGGTTCCACTCCCCAGGATTTATGATGGATCTAAACACTGCACACGCATAGAACGTACTCGGGCGATCACCGAGTGAAAAGAGACTACCAATAATCCTTGAAAAACAAACGGGGGGTGGATAGAGGAGTCTTACGATGACTTTTGCACTTCAGGAAAGTAGTATAACTTAAGTACCAATGTGCTAAGTCCATGACAAATCATCTTTCGGAATATGATCCAACGTTATTGCAAAGGGTGTTAATACATACTTGAATACTCAATACATCGAGTAGTGGCTCCCCACGAGTTAATCGTATGCACTTCCGAGTGAGTCCATCGCCAAATGCCGACTAGGGCTTGCTGTTCTACTACACGCCGTCATCCTAACACTGGCAAACGATGTCGCGGTCATGATTAGTGGCCGAAATTTTGACATCATCAAAGTTTAGCAAAGCCCTATGACTCGCGGATGTGTGAGGCGACATGCCGATTTCGCTATCCGTCCATGACTGCCTGGGAGCAACCAATACGGTTGATTCAGACGAGGGCTATCGAGCTTTCAGGATAACAATGATCAAGCTTCCTAATCCCGTAACTTCGATTCTGTTCTTCCTACAGGAAAAGAAAAATACTCGACCCTTGAAGACAACCTGGGCATGCGTTAGATCGAACATGACTTATTCACCATGATAACACCGCAGCACACGGCCACGTGTCTCATATTCAATCCACGCAGGGTCCCGTTCTCTAAACGCACTAGTCTAGCAGGGACGCACCCTCAGTCTTCATTGGGTTTCAAGCTTAGCATTCCTCGCATCGTACCGGGCATTCATCTCTTCGGTAGGCGGCGCATCCTCGTATGCCCGCTCCTTTTGGGAGAACTTTGTGGTGGAGACATTCAACTCCTACACAGGGAAGCTTTCATCTCCCATTCCATTCTAGAGCGAGGGTTTGCGTCAGGTTACTTATATGAATAGACGTTCGAGCCCTTCCGTGCTCGTACCATAAAGGTAATGTCGAAGAAAGCTCATTAGGTTTGCTAGGATCGAAATCAAGGAACATCGGCGAAACCTCCCATTTAACCCATTGGTTAATCAAAACTAAGACTGAATCTAAAGAACAAGAACAACCAAGACAAGGAGTGATCACCAACCCTTGGCCCTTGCGCCCACCAAGGTTACCGTGCACCCCAAACTATTATTGCGTGATAGAGACTAGTCCTCCCGATCATCCCGTCTACAGGTAAGCGAGTGAGCTCATCGTAGACCACAGCATCCTTCCCACTTGCTGGTACCGGTGATCGATGCAAGAGCGCGGACTATTGTGAAGCGTGATACAACATCCTTACTGGCAAAATATCCGTACTACGTATATGTATTAACTAATCTTAGAAAACCGGATTCCTATGCAACATAAACATCTTATCCGCATTTTCTAATACTTCATATATTGACACACATGGCTAGTCGGTCGGAATTTCCCCTTGTACATCCTATGTACAATTTTTCTTTCTTTTCTAAAAAAAATATTTTGTTGTGTTTCAGTTTTGAAAACTTTGTCTTCGAGCCGAAACCGGTTATAGTCTAGATTTTTCAAAAATGCTAGTTCGCTACAACCTTGGCTCTGATACCACTTCTGTCACACCACGCCAATGGCGGAAACACGTGGCGCAACGCTCGAAAGCATATCAAAGTCAAGATTAACACAAACTATATTTATTTAGAAAAGATCAATTTATTAGAATGTCGAAAATGAGTATCTCGTTACAATATTGCACAAAGCATTACATAAAACGATGAACATTAAGTTTCAATGTGGGGTATTTCCGTTTATGTTCCAACCCGATGGTAACAATGAATGAAACCCCGACCAGTATCCGACATCCCGAATTCCACCGCACTAGCCCCATATCTATTCAGCACTTAGTTACCTGAAAGATATGTTTAAAAAAAGACGTCAATATATAAAATATTGGTGAGTTCACAGGTTTTAGTTTCATAACAACAACATTTCCACAACCATCGACTCGACTCACTTTACCGTATAATTATTTTCCCATTAAATAATTATACTAGGATCTTGTCGATCGACATTTCGTTTTTACAACATGTGCGAAACCTGCACAACTTGTGGCCTTTGTAAGGAGTAGCTAGCTCCTACAAACTATAATGATGAGCAATCCCTTGAGCCCCATAACCAAACCAAGACTAATAATAATGCCCCGCTCCAAGTCGTTCCTCGGAACCCAACGACTTAATTTCAGAATACGTGCACCCCAAGCATACGCCGATGCATAATCGACGCTATCGATTAGGGGTGGGCCTTGTCAGGCACCAATAGTACTATCCAAATATTCTTTCGGTTTCATTTCCCTGAATTAATGATTACGGAAGAGAGGACTCAACCCCGAGTGGCGATCACTGCTCAAGTACTCATCATACCACTTATCACATTTTAACCTTTGAAAACATTTCAACATGTGACAACGTTTGACAAACATATCTTTCCCCCAGTTAAAACAGTAAAATGGGGCCGTGAAACTCACCTGATGTACAGCGTACACTCCAATAGCAGAGAATAGCAAGTCCGCGGTCAAGCAGCTACGAACGTCCTAGTGCGTGTAAGTCACTAAGTCTATAACGTGTGCTTTTCCGGCAAGTTGTACACCCAACTCCCAACACCACCATTTAGATATGGTTCCCCGTTCGATTAAACATATGTCCTAGGTTTCGTTGGCGTTAGATTACCCTTGGTATTACAAGTTATATATTACTCTTGTTAATATTTCCTTAACTTGTACATTATTATCATCGACTTGACTTCACTTAACGTATAATTATTTTCCCATTCAAATAATTATACTTAAGATCGCATCACCCGATATAATATATATTTCAATACTCGACCCGACTCACTTCGCCGCATATTTACTTCCCCATTTAAATAAATATGCTAAGGTCTTGTCGTTCGATTGTATATTCTCAGCACCCGATTCAACTCACCATACCGTATATTTATTTTCCCATTCAAATAAATATACTAGGATCTTGTCGGCACGGCATACACATATATATATATCTTCGTCTACTCGTCTCGGTTTTCCTTCCCACATATCTACTTTCCCATTAAGTAGATATATTAGAATTTTGCCGAGACGAGCGTATATATATATAAATGTGTAATTTTTCTTGTTACGTGTATACGTTTGTTTAACGTCTTACTTGTTTACGTTATGTCTTTCTCCCACGAATAATTCCTTCAACACTTAGGAAAGCGTTTATTAGTTTTCACCCATGATGTATATATATATTTTACTTCCTAAAAATATATATTTTCTCATCTTGCCGCAATGGCATTTTTCTCATGTCTTGTCCGTGTATGGTTCGTTATCGCGTCTTAGTTCGATATCTTAGCTTGATTAGTCAATTTTCCAAGTTTTTCCCAACATGTGTTTTATAGAAATATTATCCACATTCCTAACCCATGTTACTTGGAAGGTTTGTATTTTAACCCAACTTGTTAACTTAGATAAAAAATGCTTCCAATACTTTTATATTCCCATTTATATAAATGTATTCATTTTTGTATAAGTTTCTCAAGTTTGCTTAACATTTTTATAAAATCTCTATTTTATAAAAATCCTTATGTTAATACAATCCATATTTTTATAACTTTCACTTTTATAAAAATATACTTTTTATACAAAAATACCCAAGTATATCTACTAGTATTTACCCAAATCATCCTTAGAAATTTATTACTTATACTTTTGCCACCAAACTTTCCATCCTTGCATTTTTGGACTAATAGTTTCTAAAATATCCATTTTAGTCCTCTAACTTTCAAAGTTACAATATTAGTCCCTTAACTTTCAAATGTTGCATTTTTCCACTCTAACTTCCAAAGTTAGTATTTTTCACTCAAGTTTGTGGACTTTGAAGATTCATCTTTTTATTGGTAAGTTATTCTTGTACCAAAACACTTTTATTAGTCTTATATTCCATATATAAGACTACTTGTATGTGTGTTTTATGTATTTGCCCATTATATCAAAATATCATTCTTCTAAGTAAGTAAACTTTAATTTTTCATCTTCTTTATTCTTGAACTTCTAACATGTTCCATCATTTATTATGTCTTAGATGATCATATTAAGATGATTAAAGTTACTTTTTAACACATTCAAGATTGTTTCCATAAATCTTAATCAAATCATCATCCTACTTAGTGTATGTGTAAATTTTATACATTTTCAAGAACACTACTTTATCATCATCCAATCCATGATTTATCTACATATCTTTAATCACCTATTTTACTCATGTAAAAACTATTAAAGATTATGTTTCAAACCACCTTTTAAACCCTTCATGTACAACTTGCTTCTAAGAACACATACATGAATAATAATAATCAAAAACAAGGTTAAGAAGCTTACTACTAGCACAAGGCTAGGGAAGACAAAACCTTGGATTTTAAGAGGGGTTTAGTGTGTTCTTCCTTAATGGTTAAGCTCCAAGCTTGAAACACACAATAGGGGTTTGGATGATGGATTGTTTTGAGTGATTTGGAGATGTAAAAACTTGAAAGAAGAATGTGTATGGGGGTGGGATACCCTACGGCTCAAAGAAGAAAAGAAAGAAGAGTTTTGCTTTTGTTTTTCTTCAAATGGCTAACACATGTTTATATAGTGTTATCTTGTGTAATCTTTCCAAAGATTCAAGTAATCTTATGGAAGATTGAGTTGTGCACTTGGGATTTTTGGAAAGGTATCATATGTGTGTGTGTATATGATGCCGTGTATGTATGTATAGATGTGGGAGGTTTCTTGCAAATCTTGCTATATCCTTGTGATCTATCATAATCTTTATATAAGACCTCTCACATGCATGTGTATACTAGTGTAATGATAAGTTTGATTTTGTCTTGGCTTACTAGGGCCTCTTGGCCGAAAGTTTGGTAAAGGAGGGACAAAAGTTTGCATGCTTTGTACTTCCATGTTTCTTACAACTTTGTCTTACCCTTGCATGCTTTACATCCTAGGCTTTAGGTTATAATTACAACCACTTGCAAGAAGATAATATGGAGAGTAGTAAGGCCTTTAGGCCGGCCCTTGTGTGGGTCTAGGTGGGGTCCACAACTCCAAATATTTACCCAATATTTGTTATGTTTAATCCCTCGTCGTTCGGGTGTCGTTCGGGTATTTTTCGGGTTTTAATCACGCGTTATCCGGACATTAAAAATACCTTTAATAACCCTTAAATATAGTCTAATTTAAGTGTTGATTGGTTATTTAGGCTTTTACCGGTGAAATTATGAGTTATGCGCGTATCGGGTGCGGTACGCGCACTTTATTCGTTACCGGGAGGTTTGTATGAGACGTTTCCTCTTATGGCTTTGGAGTTCCAAAACACATTATATTCTGTGAAAATACCCTTTATTTTACATCCTGGGTGTCCGGGATTCTTTTCGTTTATTTAATTTTTGTCGGGTAATCACCAACGTCCGTACCGGACAAGTTTATTCGCACATGATCCTATCATGCATCGTCATTGAACGTGTGCATTCCTATGCATCTTATGGGGAATTTGCTATTCTCTTACGGCATCAATTAAATTAATCCAATTAATTTAAACATGCACTTAAACCGTTAATTACATATACTAATTACGTACGGAATCACATCGATTTTTGCCGGATGTTACAGCATACCCCCCGAGAACTCCTAAAAGAGGACACCCCCGAAACAGGCTTCGGGAACCTCTATATCGAGAAATACATACTACGCCTACTAAGCCTCTAACCAACCTAGTAGGCTAAATATACATTTCTACCCAAAACAATACAATACTAAAACAAATAAACAACTAAAGCGGATAGCGCCCACGAAAATTGGGTCTACACATCAGCTACAAGCCACCCATATTAATGGGCCTTGGACTCCATTAGCAACTAAACCAAACAAACCATGAGCATCTTGGGCCTGGAGAAAAGACAAAAGCTGAACAAAAGGAGACTGGATCTGAAAGCTGGGCCGAGATAGTGGGCCTGACTAGCCAAAAAGACAACAAAAGAACAACAGCATCCATATCTTGGGCTTGACCACATGGAATCCAAGCTGAAAGCAAGAGGCTATGGGCCTGTACGTCTTTTGGGCCTGAATCCACGCTGGACAGACATGTCCACCAGACCAAAAATTAACCCAAACAAATAACCTGCTCCTACGTAACAAACCAGGTACCGATTAAACTGACCCAACACCAGCTCGAAATATGACCAGCAAACTCGGACAAATTTTCCAAAAAGAAGGATTGAGTACGAGCCAAAAATCAGAAGCTTCTTGAAACGAACCCGAAGGCCGAAAAACAGCAGCAACAACAAAAAAACCCACCCAACCATCACCCGAAACAAACTGAGCACAGACACGATTATTTGCGAGGAGAGGGACGAGCCACAACCGGGTCAAAATGCTTGCCCAAATTCATTTGACGAGTAAGAAACTGAGCTGTACCGCTCATATCTTCACCCACATTTTCTATAAGATATCCGGTTCAAGCCCAAGAATATCACATTGGTCCCTAAAATAATCCCACTCGCCTTGCGACCAGTTACTAGAAACCTCATGTTTAACACACCTGTGTTTAACAACAGCCCGACGAATAGCGCATCGTTGCTCCTTGGTAATGTCATAGTCTTTATCTAAGAATTCAGAATCCGAGTATTCAATGATGTTGTTCAGCATGGTCTCCACCATACCATTAGACTGTTTAGGCTCTGGCCACTTCGGAATGATACGCCCCGGATCAATAACTTGTTGTGTGTTCAGGGTGCAAACTTCCCCAACTCCATTGTCATCCGGATAAAGAACAATCGGGTCCCCAACTAAGTTACCTGTTTTGGCCGATGCTTCAAGGTCGGATTTAGAAAACCGGTTGTTACAAAAATTACCTGTTTTTGCCGATGCCTCAGGTTGCTTCACTGCAGCGTTTGTCGATGCCATAGGATGTTGCATAGCCGATTTTTTATGCGCTTTCACATTACTCGATTTCTGATTATTAACCCCTTGAATAGCACGAGCGAAGTTGAAGCTCGACCCTGATTTGCCAGTACCACTAGATTCACCCTTTTGAAAACCGTTCCTACCCGGAGTAAAGGCTGTTGTCCCTGTTTTTTTTGCTGTAGCAGGCTGCTGAAATTTTCCAGCCATAGGCTGGTTTGCAGGGGCCTCTTTTCTCTGCTGTTGCGTCTGTTTCTGTTTCCGAACAACCTGAGTGTAACCTGCATCATCTACCCTGCTGACTTTTCTCTAAGTTATCAGACCCCTCTGCGTTACCCCTGTTAACATTTTTTTCAGCCATGTTCTGTTCGTTGCCTGTAACTTTCTGCTCTGCTGCAGAGGATTTTTTATTTGCAGCAGCCAACTCAGCTTCTGTTCTGGGTCTGACTTTGCACAGCTTCGTTGAGTGTCCAAAAGTCATACAATGATCACATATGTGGGGTTTCCATTGGTAGGAGACTTTTAACACCCCAACTCTAATCTCACCATTTGGCCTATTTGGGTATTCTACCTCAACTTCATTCGGGAGTTTCAATTCGACTTTAGCATTCACCAATGCACGAGCATAACCCATTTTACCAGTTCTACTTGCCACTCTAGCTTGAGTAACCCTGTCCAATAAAAGAGGTTCACCCACACCACTGAACATGATGCTCATACCCCTTTTAGTCCAAAGCTCCATGGGTACATCATGAACCGTAACCCAAAGAGGAACAACTTTCAGATCCTCCTGCTGGAGGCATAGCCCTGGTTCCCACTTGTTTAAGATAATTGGTATATTGTTAACCAACCATGGGCCATTTTCAAGGACTCCATTCATACCCAACTCACTGTTAAATTTAACAAAGAAAAACCCTGTGGAATTCTTAGAAATTTCATTAACATCATAAGCTTTCCATAGGCGTTTCAAACTAAGATTGACTTTATTGAAATCCATGGAGGTGCCCAAGAAGTACCCATACAAATACAAAGGGAAGGCTTTGGCCGATAGTTTCATATCTTCATTAGTGAAAACTACCCGACATTTACCCTCCGGAGTAATAACTGGAGGAATAAATTCAAGTTTCTCACCATTCTCCTCTCGGTTAGCCTTTATCCTATCAGAAAAGTCATACCCAATTGCAAGTGCTTGTCCCATACATTTTCAGAATTATTACTATCAATAACTACACAACTCGAACTAGGCCTATTCAGAGGCGGATTCATACCTGTGGGAGGGAGGTCAGCAGATGGCAGATTAGGGACATGGTTATCCAGCATGTTCACCTCTTGTGTGTCCATGTTTTCGCCAACCACCTGGACATCTTCGTCCATATCAGCTTCTATATCTGTATCCTGACTCTGGTATTCTTCTTCATCCGAAGCAACAACATCAGCACAACCTTGCACCTTTTCCGCCCATACATCAGACCATTTAGGTTTCCTTTGCTTCAATTTTGCAGAGATTCGTTTCGTTTCCTCCACAAATCCTTTGATTCTCAGGTCGGACAACAGGGGGCCATACTTGACGACTGGTTTTGTTCTATTAGGACTCCGCAGCCCCTTAATTTTTAATCTTACTGCTTTGGGGTTTGCTGATTTGTACCCACACGGGGGTAATCCTGCTTCCCTCATCAGATTGGCATCATGAGCCATGTTTTCAGCCCTAATTCTTGCTAAATCCTCCACTGAGTACATACCCTCATGTTCAGATGCCACATACGGAGTAGGGTTGTTAAGGGAATTACCTGTAGAACTTGAAACAGAGTTATGCATCTGGTTTGGCTCATCAAGGTGGGAAGACAAGACCTCAGTTGAAGAGATCGCTTGGTTCCTGCCATTAATCACCTCGAGCTGTTGTTGATTTACTGGATTTGGAGGCAGACTACATGTTGGCGGCTGGTTATGGATACGGTTTTCTAAGTCCAGGTTATGGGAGATAGTTAGGTTCTCCACCTCATTATGATTCAGCGATGAAGGAGGATGAATATCAGGAGGAGTCGGAGGATTAGGAGAAGAAAAATGAGGGATTTCTCCCTCAAATGATGGAACTTCGGTCATGAGGGAAAGGGGCCGCTAGGGAGAGTTTTTAGAGAGAGAAGGTTAGAGAGAGAAAAAAAGTGTGCAAATGAATTTCCATAGGGTTTAGGGTTTAGGGTTTAGGGTTTAGGGTTTAGGGTTTAGGGTTTTTAGGGTTTAGGGTTTTTAGGGTTTAGGGTTTTTAGGGTTTTTAGGGTTTAGGGTTTAGGGTTTAGGGTTTTTTTTTTTTGGGTAAAGGGCAAAGCCCGGCAAAAGTATTATACCACAAACACTAAAATTTACATCATCTTAGGGGCATACCCCCGCACTCTCCCCAAAACAGAACTAGGGGACCAAAAATAGGACACCATGCAGCCCACGCGGGGCGATTTACAATACCAACAACGACCTCTATTGCACCTATCAATACTAGTCCTACGCTTAAGATTAGACTTCCTAGACCGATCTTCACACTGAGTCGGCCCACAAAAATTGGTAAACCGGGAACATTTTTGAGTTAAGCTACCCGGATACCCCCAACCCATATAATGTTTAACCCAATACATGTTAATGACATACAAAAACACTATAGTAATAATGGTCCACAATGTAGTGAATTGGGCCAACTTCTTGGGCTTGCACTCATTCTGATCATTCGAGCTCCATTTAGGATCCTTAACATTGGTCTTCAAATAATGGCAACCAGTGCTTCTCTCGGTAGTTTTAGTCTTCCATATATCACGAGCCTGGTCAGCAGCGAAACGGGCCTTGGCAGCAGCGAGCTGGGCCTTGGTAGCAGCAGCAAACTGGGCCTTGGCAGCAGCATGATGGGCCGGGCCTGAGCTATCCTTTTTGACACTCTTTTTCCTTTTGGCAGAATTCCTGATGGGCTCCCCCATCCGGTTTGGTTGAGGCAGAAAACAGGAACCAACCAGCCCAAAAATTGACACGTGTTGGGCCTGGTCGTCAGCTTCCGGTCACAGACTGGGCCGCCCTGATGGGCTTATGAAACTTGGTATTCCACACCTTTTTCCTACCCCTAGAGGGGGCCTTCACACAATGATGCATCCAGCTCTTAAGGCTGAGAAGCTCCTAAGATCCAACCGCATCATAGTAACGGCTTTCATAACAGTTTTCTCTAACCCATTATGGGCCTTCAACAGCTTAACCACCATTTGATGCTTCCAGTTCTTGACGCTGGTTGAGCCATTCCGAACTAAATCCATCAAACTATAGTAGGGAGTGGTTAAGACCCCATAATCCATGTACCTGTCCCAACCCCAGATGATCATACACCCAACCAGACAAATGCAAACAAGAAAACAGTTAGCGGCTGGGCACACAAGGGTGCGGGTTCCTGGACAAGGGGCATGGGACGAATTGGGTTTACTCCTGAAGAACACCACCCCTGTCCAGCTCCACCTTATGACTCCCGGTTTTGTGTTTATACCCCAAACACCTGGAAAATCTAAACCCTCCAACCAAATCCACCAATAACTCCACTTACAAAACAACAACAGGTTTTTGGGAGGAAAACCTACAGACCAAAGAAATAGAGTAGGAAAGCAAGCCACCAAAAGACACCAAGAATATCTATGGTTAGTACCTACCCTCCTCCCCCTTATAACTCCAGCCCAACCCCAAAACCCAAGCCCAGATAAGACAGACCAACCCAGCCCCTTACCCATGACCCAAATAAGCATATAGTACCTGCACAAAACAACCCAGCCCATAACCCAGCCCAAACCCAGCAAAGAAATGTGAATTTGAGTGGTGTGAGAGGTAAGGATTTTCAATATGAGTGTGATGTAGTTCTCAATCCAGGGTATCCTCATCTCAGACGCCATCCTCCTAAAACTGCTAGCTAAGAGGTTAACCTTTATCAGGTCCAGTAACCCATAACAGAAGGCTTTATGCATCATTATTGGCGTTAGAGTCTTTCTTGGGTTAATCCACTGGATCCCTTGGAGATACCACACTTTAGCACCCTGCAAGGACGTGGAGGTCTTTAACAAAGGGAGGCCCATTAGTCGGAGTTTGACAATATTTTTAATGAGATTAATGACCTCCTCTTTAGTCCTTGACACCTTTTCATGGATACGTCTATTTCTCTCCTGCCAGATGTAATACACAGCAGCCGCAAACACAAGCCTGTTCACAATGCTCCAAATGGTGTTATTTAGAGGCATGTTACAGAGATGGTCAGTAATGCGACTCAGGTCATCACATATATTACCCCAAGTGGTAACCTGTTGCAAGGCCACCCAAACCTCCTTCGGGAAGTTACATTCGAAGAACAAGTGATCATGATTATCCGGCCCATTATTACAAAACACACAGTTGAGAGTACCCATCCCCTGCCATTTCCCAACAATGTCTTGAGTTTTGAGTTTCCTTTTCAGAGCAAGCCACAGGATAAATGCATGCCGGGGTATGTTTTGGTTAAACCATACCAGATTCATCCATGGGACTACAGTTCCAACCTCTTGAATATCAGACCAAACCTTGCTAACAGAAAAATCAATAAGGCTCCCATCATTAGTCTTCCAGAATACTTTGTCTTCTTTAATGGGATCCAGCTGAGGACATATAGAACCGACAAGAGGAGGAAACCTCTCCTGCCAGTCCTCAGGCCATATCCATTCCCCGTCATTAATGATGTCATTGACTTTCTGTTGTCTGGTAAGAGAGCCTTCACTCATGTTTCTATGCGTAAGAATGTTGCTCAGAGGACCAAGGTTATGCCAATTATCATACCAAGCAGACGTATTCTGACCATTGCCTATCTGGTGGATAATATGGGCTCGTAGTTGGGATCGCAACTCCAAAATTTTCCTCCAACTCCAACAAGCATCCCCTTTTTCAGTCAACTCCCAAAAATTGTACTCCCCGAGTCTATTGGCATAGATCCATTTGACCCATAGGGACTTCTTTCGGCTTATGATGTTCCAGGTATGCTTAGCTATAAGGGCCTGGTTCCATGTTCTCAACCTTTTTAGGCCAAGACCACCATGGGACATGGGAATACAAACATCCTTCCACTTCACCTTCGCTTTCCCATTTTTCATTTCCCCGTGACACCATAGGAAACCGCGCATCAGCTTTTCCACATCTTTAGAGACTGCAACCGGCAATATAAACACCGAGGACCAATAAACGTGCAGCGAGTTCAAAACTGAGGACAGAAGTTGGAGCCGGCCAGCAAATGAGAGAGCTTTATTCTTCCAATCAGCAATTTTGCTCTTGACTTTGTCGATTAAAGGGGTGCAGTCCTTATGTTTGAGCCTGGTAGAGATCAAAGGGACTCCTAGGTATTTGACAGGAAGTTCCCCAAGTCTGAACTGGATGTGGTTGTTTAACAGCTCCTGAACATCAGCACTAACATTGCTACAGTACACTGTACTCTTGGGAATGCTAGGCACCAGACCAGAGACATCTTTAAATTCATCAAGGGCAGCCATTAAAGTTTGTATAGAGTTACAATCACCATGACTAAACAGGAATAGATCATCAGCAAAGCACAAGTGTGTTAGCCCCACCTCCTCGCATTTCCAATGGAATTGGAACTGGTCATTGTTCGCTACTCGACGTTTGATCATAAGAGTAAGCACCTCCATAACCAACGTAAACAGATACGGGGACATGGGATCCCCTTGCCTCAAACCTCTCCGACCCTGAAAGAAACCATGGTGGTCCCCATTAACGGCTATAGAGAATGAGGTTGTAGTGACACAGTTCATAATCCATCTAATCATCATATTTGGGAAGCCAAAGTGCCTAAGAGCTGACCGCAGGAAGCTCCATTCGACAGTGTCATAGGCTTTTTGTATGTCGATCTTGAAAGCACAACGAGCCTGCCCTGTGTTCCTATGATAATTCCTCATGAGCTCTTGAGTAAGCAGGATATTGTCACTGATGAGGCGACCCGGAATGAAGGCACATTGGTTATCATCCACAATCTTATCCAACACCCCTTTGATCCGATTGGTGATAATTTTGCTAATGCCTTTATAAAGCACATTGCAACACGCAATCGGTCTAAAGTCCGACACTTTTTTAGGGGTATCCAGCTTTGGCACTAGAGCAATCACAGTTGCATTGACCTCCTTTAACATTTTCCCATTATTGAAGTAATCTTTAACAGCAGTACAGACTTCATCTCCAACCACACTCCAGGCCGATTTAAAAAATTTAGCAGTGAAGCCATCAGGCCCCGGTGCCTTGTCGTCATCTATGTCAAAAAAAGCCTCTTTAATCTCCACTGCAGAAACTGTACGTGTCATCAGAGTGGCATCAGTAGCAGAGACTTTTCTGGTAAATAAGGTATCCGGGTCAGCTATTGGAGCAGTCTCTAGAGAGTACCCCAACACAGTCTTGAAGTGATCCACGAATTGACCAGCCACGAGGTGGCCTGAGAAAGACTCACCACGAAGATTTTCAACAGTGTGGATCCGGTTCTTGTGTTGATTCGATTAACCACCCTGTGAAAATATTTAGTATTATGATCCCCCTCCTTTAGCCAACCCACCTTGGCTTTTTGTTGCAGAAACAACTCCTCATCCCTAACCGCATCATTAAAGGCTTTTAAATAGATACCTTCTTCTTCCCTCAAAACAGAGTTGGAGGGGTTTTCAACCACCTCTGACTGTATGGTTTCCAGCTCTGTCTTAAGTTTGGTCACCCGAGTGTGGAGGTTCCCTTGCTTATAGATAATCTTCCGAATTTCCTTCTTGGCCTTTTTGAGCTTTGTCACAACAGAGAACATAGTGAAGCCTGGAACCTGGTTAGCCCAGACAGAAGTAATACACGGCAGGAATTCTTCTTTGTGGACAATAAAGTTTGGGAATTTAAACGGTTTCGGTTTGGGGTTAGGAACATCAGGAATACTAACCACAATAGGGGTGTGATCAGACTTGAGAAACGGCAAGAAAGTGGCGTTAGCCATGGGAAACACATCAATAAATTGAGAGTTTGACATAGCCCTATCCAATTTTTTCAGCAGCCCATCCGGCGTTCCTGGGCTCTTGTTCCAAGTGAATCTCAACCCAGTCATACAAATGTCATTGATTTCCACAACGTTAAAACAATCCCGGGCTTCGGATATACTCTCATCAACCCTAGAGCTACCCATAGTACGCTCATTCGGATCAATGATGGCGTTAAAGTCTCCTAACAGAAGCCAGGGTAACCCGTTAACCACATTCTTATGAGCCTCCAGAGCTTCCGGCACTCTCTCCGAGGCACTTGTCTGTGGTGAGCATACACAAAGGAGCAGTAGAAACCTTGCTGACCATGCACCGGTTTTATAAAACAATGTATAACTTGTGGGTGTCTGTCAACAATCATGAGCTCGACAAGGTTCGGATCCCATCCCACAGCAATTCTACATCTCCCACTACACACCGAACTATTCGAATCCCATTCCCATTGACCAAAAACACGAGTGCAAGCATCTGGAAACATTATCTTTGGATAGTTGAGTTTCAATAATACCACACACACCATACTTCCCTTCACCAATATGCTTTCTGATCATGTTTTTGATTCGAGATATTAGACATACCTCGGACATTCCAAGCAGTAATTTGTAACACCATTAAAACGAGTTGGGGGATTGAGTAACCTTGGCCTCTGAGTTGCCTTTTCTGCCCATGGCAGCCTGCTTCGTAAGAAACACAGCCGTACCAGAGTTGTCTTGTCCAACATTTTCAACAACTTGATCCGGATTGAGGCTCATACTTTCACACAGGTCTCTGAAATACGCCCATTCACCTTGTTCCCAGTTGGCCTGGTCTACACCTCTGACAGTTTTAAATTTGATCAGCCGGTTAGCTATGGCCCTCTTTTGTCCATCTGTGATTCCATAATCATACGTATCATCAACATTCATTTGGTCTTGACCCTCTATGTTAGTGTCCAGCTTCCCCTCAAGAGTGGAATAGGCTCTTTGAAATTCCTGATCAATATCATCCTGCATAACATGCTCAGAGAGGTCTTGTCCTTTCATGAGCAATCCATTGACTCTTCATTCAACATATAGAACTTATTGGACGATAAAGGGTTTGATGAGGATGATGGGGGGATGGTTGAAAGGGTTTCAGTGGTAGATTTAGGGGTGGGTTTGTTAGCAGGTTTTTTGGGAGGTTTGGTTTTATAGGGTTCATGTGTTGGTTCAGGTCAGAGGTAACATGGTTTCCAGTATTGTCAGCAGCATTGTTCACTCTGGTGTGGGTATGAGCACTGGTTTGGCTGGTCAACTTCGTCTTGCTTCTGGTGTTATGGTTTCCTCTAGAGTTGTTTCCCGATGAGGCTAAGTGGGCGGCATGCAATTCGCTCATCTTTTTCTGAACAGAGGGATCACTGCTGGTAACAGCTCTATCATTAGGTTTGCGAGTCGAAGTACCAGCAACAGGAGCATTACTGGTAGCTTGGTTCCCATGGTTTTGCCTGCTGAATTACGTTTCTGCCCCTTCTGCCTATAAACAACTGTGGTGAATCCCTCTGCATCAGCATGGGGCTGAGAGTTATTCTGCTGCACCAAGGGGGGTTCATCCATCATATTATCAACCGTCTTCCCTGTATCAGCCTTAGGCTTGACCTTGCACTGGTTATCATTATGCCCAAATACACAGCAATGCCTGCAAAGAGGAGGAGTCCAGTGATATGAAATACTTACCTGTCCTACAAAGGGGGGAACATTCTCTTCCGCTGGAAATTCCACTTCAACTTCCTCCGGGAGACCAAAGCAGGCCTTCACATCAACAAGCATTCTAGCGAATCCAAGCTTCCCTTTTTGATCCGAACATCTTTCCTCTGTAACTCGGTCCATGAGCAAAGGGCGACCAGTTCCACTCATAATTTTACAAATACCCGTATCCGTCCACAGTTCAAGGGGCACCCTATGAGCGGTAACCCACAATGGGACTGTTGAAGGTTCAATTTTCTCAATGCAACAACCTGGAACCCATTTTTTCACTAGCAGGGGGATGTTATTCACAAACCAAGGACCCCCTTCCAGGACCTCATTCATTCCTTGTTCACTTTTGAACTTAAAGTAATAAAATCCAGTGGGGCTCTTGGATATCTCAGCAATATCATGATTACGCCAGTCACGCTTTAAACAGAAATTAACACGATTGTAATCCATTGACGTACCTAGAAAGTACCCATATAAGTGTAACGAGTAGGCTTTTGCCGACTGATGTAGGTCTTCTTTAGTTATAATAACTCTGCTCTTTCCTTCAGGGGTAATTGTGGGGGAAAGTACCCTATCCGCACCTTGTTAGCCTGCTGACTCTGTTTTATGCGCTCAGCAATGGTCAAGCCCTTTCTCTGTTCCGGTTGCCACACATTTTCAATTACCTTGGGCGCATTAACATCCAGAACAGCAGTGGTACCAGGGTTAGACATGACCGGTTCCACCACTTTGGTTTGGGGCAGGGGAATTTGTTGCAAAACAGGGCCATTCATATCCATTGGAGTGTGGATTACAGCAGCCTCATCAGAGATGGAGTCCAGCTCCTCGTCGGAGCTTTCGTCCTCATCATCATCTGACGTGACCCCCATATTTTCATCCTCTGTCTCAACTTCACACTCAAAATCAGGGTTTCTTTATGGGGGTAGGGATGTCAACAGCAGCAGAGTTCACAAGACAAGGGGATTTCGATGGTGTGGAAGGCAAATTAGTGGAAAGCTTACCTTGATTTAGCGATTGGAGAGCCTCGTCAAAAGAACCCGGAGCATCCCCACTCAATTCCGTCTCCTTACCACTTGAATCCCCTTCAATCAGCACTGGTTCTTGGAGATTACTCGCGGGTGAGGCATGGAGCAGAGCATTCCCGCTCAAATCCACAAGAGGGGACGGTTCCTATCATGATTGTTACCTTTTTGAGCTCCCTTAAGTGTTTGATTGAGTTTCCCAGGGCCGTATTTCTCCAGAGATAATTCAGAGGGTTCTTGGTTTTTAGGGTTTCCAGACCTTGTAGAACGTCGCACAGGGGTTTTTTCAGTAGCAGGGTTGGAATCGGTGGTAGGGGAAGGATCTGGTGGTTTAGGAACACCAGATGAAGGCATCATTGGCAGGTTAAAGGACGATCAGCAGCGATTTTTTTGGAGGGAAAGGGTGAAATCGCATAGCCGGGGGAGAGGATTGGTTAGAGAGAGAAACTAGAGAGAGAAAAAAATCACACAAATGAAAATCCTTAGGGTTTAGGGTTTAGGGTTTAGGGTTTAGGGTTTAGGGTTTTTTTTTTGGGTAATGGGCATTGCCCGGCAAATATATTAAAATCCCAAAAGGTGATTGTACAGGTTTTAAGGGGCATACCCCCCGAGAACTCCTAAAAGAGGACACCCCCGGAACAGACTCCGGGAACCTCTATAGAAGAAAATATACTAGACCTACTACGACACTAGCCACCCTAGTAGGAAACATATATTTTCTACCAAAAAACAACAAAACAAAACGACTATAGCAAAAAAACAACTACAACACACTACAAACTAAAACTAAATAAAACCCAATAGGCATAAATTGGGCCTTCAAAATCCGGGTGAACTGCAGCCCACGAGACAAACAGCCAACCAGAAAAAACGGCGGGCCTTGAGACAAGCCCCACGGCAGCCCAAAACAACTTCAGGAACAAGGCTTTTTTGACCAAGCCAAGAGCCCAAGAACCAGCACAGGGACAATCCCAAAAAAACCCAACTAATTGGGCCTTCACAGTAGAGCCCAGCTGATATAATTCAGCAGCAATAACACCCAAAGATAAGCAGCTTACTATCAACAAAACGACAGCCCAGAAACACGAAACAACCAAGAAGCACGAACCAGAACCTGGAAAAACACATGATCACTTACGAGAGGAGGGACGAGAGACAACCGGATCAAAAGCAATACCCGCCTTCATCTGACGAGCAAAGAATTGAGCCGTGCCGCTTCGATCTTCTCCCACATTTTCTATTAATCCATCCGGGTCTATTCCAAGTATGTCGCACTGATCCTGGAAATATTCCCACTCACCCGACGACCACTTAACTGTATCCTCATACTTAACACGTTTGTGCTTAACAATGGCTCTCCGGATCACACGGCGTTGTTCCTTCGTTATGTCATAATCAGTGTCCGAACATTCGGAGTTTGAGTAATTCATAATGTTATCCAACATGTCCTCTCCGAAACCATTTTTCGCTTTCGGTTCAGGCCAACGAGGTAAAATCCTACCCGGTTCCATCATTTGTTGTTCGTTTAAGGTACATATTTCTTCTATACCATTCGCATTCAGATTAAGATCCACAGGGAGCCCAACCAAGGTATCATTTCCCACACAAGCTTCAACATCCAAAACAGAAAAGCGATTCGACGTCGTTGGTTCTGCGATACTGACAGCATGTTTCTGAGCTGCACCATTAGTCCCCCTTCGACCTGATCCTGCCCCTTGAATAGCACGGCTAAAATTAAACCCCAACCCTTTCTTCTGCACCCCACTGGTTTCGCCTGTCTGCGCTTTTTTCTCAACAGGTTTCGATCTCACATTCTGGCTGCAAGAGGCTACTGGAACCTGATTTGGGATCTGCACCACAGGGTTCGGGGCTGCAGGTTTTACAGCAGCCTGTTTCCGTTGATTTTTAGATTTCCGAACTACTTTAATGTATCCTTCTGCATTAGAGCCCTGACCCTGTTTATCAACCTCTTTCCCAATCAGCTGTTCGGCAATAACTGGAGCCTTTCGAGGCTGTTCAGTCTGTTTCACTGAACGTGTTAATTCCTCTTCAGTTCTCGGCCTAAGGCTGCACATTTTTGTAGAGTGGCCAAAAACAACACAATGGTCACATAAGAGAGGTTTCCATTGATAGGAAAGCTGCATGGTTCCAATCCGAGCAGCTCTGTTTGGACCAGCAGGATACTCAATTTCCACTTCACTAGGGAGTTTTAAAGTTGCTTTTGCTTCAACTAACATACGAGCATAACCCAGTTTCCCCTTGTGATTTAGCACCCTATCTTCAGTGGTTTGGTCTAATAGTAAAGGGTTACCAACAGCGCTAAATATTTGGCTCATGCCCGTTTCCGACCATAGTTCTAAAGGGACATTATGGGCTGTCACCCATAAGTGGATTGTGGCCGGCTCAACTTTCTCAAGATTCAGACCTGGCTCCCATCTATTGAGCACAATAGGGACTTGATTGACCATCCAAGGGCCATTTTCAATCACTTGGTTTAAACCATGTTCACTATAGAACTTAAAGTAGTAGAATCCAGCACTACTTTTATATACTTCAGCAAGATCAAACGACTTCCAAAGATTGGTTAAACACCTATTAACTACATTAAAATCCATAGACGAGCCTAAAAAATATCCATACAGGTGACGAGCATAAATCTTGGCCGAAACAATAAGGTCTTCATTTGTCAAAACAATTCGAGATTTACCTTCAGGAGTGATGACCGGAGGGATGTACTTCAGTTTGACAGATCCTGTAGCATTGTTTTGTTTGATTTTCTCAGCAAAAGTGAGACCCTTCTTCGACTCCTGCTGCCAAACATTAAACGGACCCTGTACCTCGGCTTCAGAGGCTTCCTGATTATGTAAATCCACCATAGGCTGGTCCCCGATTGTATCATTTTGCTCATGGATATTTCTGCTAGGGAGAGTTTCCTGTGAATCCCCCATACACACTTCGGCATCCTCAACAGGTTGTTCACTGAGTTCAGCTTCCATGTCCCTGTTTTCAGCATCACCAGGGTTCACATCAGCCCTTTTAGGGTTCCATCCACAAACTCCTTCACCCTGAGGTCTGACAGCATAGGGTTATAGCGAACATTCTTTTTCTGCCTCCTCACCCCTCGGGACCCAGCTATTTGAACACTACACGAGCGCTGATTGTTGGGTTTCGAGCACGATTGGTAACCTCCTGCTTCTCGCATAATCTGAGCATCCTGAGCAGCATAGGCGTCTCTGATTCGTGCAAGTTCCTCATCCTCAGGTGAGGGAGGAGATGTTTTTTGTTGATTTTTTCTAACAACCGCCTGGAGTCTTTCATTGAAGCTAGGTCTTCG
The DNA here is from genome assembly GCA_030844895.1 of Ambrosia x helenae. NCBI lineage: Eukaryota > Viridiplantae > Streptophyta > Magnoliopsida > Asterales > Asteraceae > Ambrosia > Ambrosia x helenae. The sequence goes on from JAUTDX010000832.1 coordinate 39,819, forward strand.
ATTTGGGGAATGATTCCCACTCAAAATAGGTGCAGAGGGTGACGAATTAGCAGGATAAGAAGGTTTCTCACCTGAATCTTGGGAGCCGCCATGATGAAGGTTTGGTTCAGGGTCGGTGTTTGCAATAGCTTGGTTAGGAACGCTTGTTTCAATCTCAATCAAAGGAGAAGGAGACGAAATTAAGTGAGGATCAGGGGGAAAAGGAGGGATCGGCTGAGGAGTTGAAGATTTCATGGGGAAGGGATGATCCGGCCTAGAGAGAATTTTAGAGAGAGAAAGAAGAGAGAGAAAAAAATTGTGCAAATGAAAAATCTTAGGGTTTAGGGTTTAGGGTTTAGGGTTTAGGGTTTAGGGTTTAGGGTTTAGGGTTTAGGGTTTAGGGTTAGGGGTTAGGGGTTAGGGGTTTAGGGGTTTAGGGGTTTAGGGTTTTAGGGTTTAGGGTTTAGGGTTTAGGGTTTATGGTTTAGGGTTTAGGGTTTAGGGTTTTTTTTTTGGGTAAAGGGCATAGCCCGGCAAAAGTATTATATCACACAATAAAATTTACATCCTCATAGGGGCATTCCCCCGCTTCATCCCCATCACTAACCTAGGGGACCAAAAATAAGAGACCATACAACCCATTTTCGGGTTTTTACAATGACGCCTAATGAGATTATACCTCCCCACTATTTTAGCACTAGACCATAAGTAAGAACTACAAGGCCGATTAAACAAAATATTCGGCCTACAAAAATTGGTATCCCGGGTGTACTTAGTTTTTATACCATCCAGATACCCCCAACCCACAACAATATTAACCCAAGTCCATTTATTGGACATATTGCAAACAGTTAAAAGACCAGGCCCAACAGTGCCGGTCCAAAAAATAGCCAAAGTCTTAAAGGCCCAAGCCAAGTTCTTTAAAATAACCCAAACACAGCGTCTGTGCCTTCTGCGATGCTTTAGGAGTTTCCCGGTGGTTCCCCCCACCTGGTCTGGGCCTTCAGCAGCACCTTGGGCCTGGGACAAGTCCAAGCCCACAACATCTTTAATCTGTCTAACAACCAGGCTATGTTCGAATCAGCCCAGGCAAGCTTGCAAGGCTTGCAAGTCTTCACAGCAGTGCTGATGGGCTCCCCCCATCTGGTCTGGAAACGAAGCAGCAGCGGCCCAACCTGGGTATGAGCCCAAATCTTTAAACTCTTTGTCCACTTCCGTTTAAGACGGGACCATTTTCAGAAGGAGTATGAGCAGCTCTGTTGAGTAAACTGAGACAAGTCTTCCAATCCAGCAGCAAACTTTCAACACGATCTTTGATCATACCACGAATCTTGCAAAGAAAAAACCAGCCTTTCCGTCTTTGATGCTTCCAGCTCTCACGGCTCCAAGAGCCATTAAGATCCAGCCACATCAAATTTGGGTACCTGTGAACATTTCCCACCTTTAAAGAAAAGTCAACCCAGCCCAGAATAACACCCTTCCCCATGTGATCATCGGACATAGACTGACACAGTTGACTCGGTTTAGACTCAAACATGGGTTCTGGAATCGGGGCAAGGAACAAAGGACTAGGAACCCGAAAGAACTGCTCCCCTATCCAATCCAGCCTTATCACTCCAGGTGTTTTGCCTATCCCAGGCAAGCAAAAGAAACCTAAACTCCTCAAATACCACCAGATCCGACACAGGTTAGAAAACGAACAAGGCCGACTAACCATGACACCTAGAGACCAAACGAAGAGAGAGAAGCAACCAACCAACAAAGTGCACCAAGAAAAGCTAAAACAAGGTTCTACCCTCCTCCCCCTTTTATCTCCAACCCAACCCAAACCACCCATATGAAACACATAACACCATAGCAGCTGGTCGCCATTAAACCACCTGTCCAGACAAAAGAACAGGCACCTGCACAGAAACACCCAACCCTGGTCCCAACCCAAGCCCAAGCATAAATAAATATTTTGAGTGAGAGTGATAGGAGCAAGGATTTTCATAGGATGTGTGATGACTTTTCTAACCCAAGCATACTCGATCTCATACCCCAAACAAGCGGCCATGTGTGAACAGACACTGAGAGAGCCCAGCAGGCAGTAAATCAGCAGCTTAACCACCATTTGTAACACCATTTTTCTTTAACGAGACGAACCATTGGATCCCTTGGATATCCCAAACTTTGCAGACTTGCATCGACGTGGCCGTTTTGACTATAGGAAGCCCCATCAGCCGATGTTTAACTGATTGGTAAATTAGATTAGTTACTTCCTCAGCTGGTCGTCTAATAGACTCATGCATACGACGATTTCGCTCCTGCCACACATAATAAATAGCTGCAGCCAAGACTAACCTGTTAACAACACTCCAAATGGTGTTGTTTATCGGCTGAGAACACAAGTGGGCTACAATCTGGCTGAGCCCATCTGGGATGGGGCCCCAGCAGGTTAATTTCTTCAGTGCAGCCCACACATCTTTAGCATATGTGCATTCAAAAAATAAATGGTCATGAGAGTCCGGGCCAAGGTCACAGAACACACACCTGAGCACCCCTATACCTTGCCATCGTCCAACCACATCCTGCGTCTGCAGTTTACCTTTCATAGCAAGCCACATGATGAAAGCATGACGGGGGATGTTTTGATTGAACCACACCAGGTGCATCCAAGGGACTAGGCTGCCCACTTCACGAATGTCAGCCCAAACAGTACTAACCTCAAAGCTTGTGAGGTCTCCACTGTTGGTCTTCCACATCACCTTATCCAGGACAGCAGGCTCCAACATGACACAAGGGGAATTAGCAATATTCGGGAATCTGACCTGCCAATCCGAAGGGAGGTCCCATTCTCCACCACAAACGATGTCCCGGACTTTAGCTTGTCTGGTAAGATGAGCCTCGTTCATGTTCCTATGAGTAACAAGGTTACTCAAAGGGCCAAGGGGGTGCCAATTATCATACCAGGCTGACGTAGTTTCCCCATTCCCAATAACATGGACAATATGAGACCTGAGGAGAGACCTGAGTTCAAGAATTTTCCTCCAGCTCCAGCTCAGGTCCCCATTATCATTCACTTCCCAGAAATTATAGTCAGAGAGTCTATATTCATACAACCAATTAACCCACAGAGAATTCTTTCGGGTTATGATGTTCCAGGTATGCTTGGCTATAAGGGCTTGATTCCAGGTCCGCAGCCTCTTGAGGCCCAAGCCACCATGTTTCATAGGGACACAAACATCTTTCCATTTCACCTTTGCTTTCCCTTTCTTCATATCCCCATGACACCACAGAAAGCCTCTCATAAGCTTTTCTATGTCCTTAGAGACAGAGACTGGGAGGATGAACACAGAGGACCAATAGACATGCAAAGAATTTAGGACTGAAGAGATGAGTTGTAAACGACCAGCAAAGGACAGAGACTTATTCCTCCAGTCCGATATTCTGCATTTCACTTTATCAATCAATGGGGCACAATCCCTCTTACGCAATCTGGTGGAGATAAGGGGGACTCCCAGATACTTGACCGGAAGATCTCCAACATTAAACTGATCAGGCTACTAATTTGATTGCGGATATCAGGGTCAACATTGCCATAGTACACCGTGCTCTTGGGCAAGCTAGGAACCAGCCCTAAAGCATTACTGAATTCATCCAGGGCATTCATGAGGGTACTAACAGAATCACTATCTCCATGACAGAAAAGGAACAAGTCATCTGCAAAGCATAAATGTGTAAGGCCCACATTTTCACATCTCCAGTGGTACTTGAACCCCTCATTCCCATTGACTCTTCTACGAATAATAAGGGTTAGGACCTCCATAACAAGGGTAAAGAGGTAAGGAGACATGGGGTCACCCTGGCGCAGCCCTCTTTGCCCTTTAAAATACCCATGGTGATCCCCATTGACAGCAATAGAGAACTGAGCAGAGGAGACACAATTCATGATCCACTTTATCATTTCATTCGGGAAGCCAAAATACATGAGAGCTGACCGAAGGAAGCCCCAATCCACTGTATCATAAGCTTTTGAATGTCCACCTTAAAGGCACACCTAGGCTGGCCCGTATCTCGGTGATAATTCCGCATGAGCTCTTGGGTGAGTAAGATGTTATCACTAATGAGACGTCCGGGAATGAAGGCACATTGGTTGTTATCCACCACCTTGTCCAAAACTCCCTTAATACGGTTAGTAATGATTTTGCTGATCCCTTTGTAAATCACATTGCAGCAGGCTATGGGTCTGAAATCCGACACCTTTCTCGGGGTGTCCAGCTTCGGAACAAGAGCAAGAACAGTCGCATTTACTTCTTTAAGGAGTTTACCATTGGAGAAAAAGTCTTTGACAGCTTTGCACACGTCTTCACCCACTATATGCCAAGTAGCCTTGAAGAACTTAGCTGAGAAGCCATCCGGGCCAGGCGCTTTATCATCCTCAATGTCAAAAAAAGCAGCCTTTATCTCCTCAGAAGTGACCTCCCGAATCATGAATTCAGCATCTGATTGGGGGACCGTCCGAGTGAACAAAGAGACAGGGTCAAAAAGGGGTTCAACATCCGAAGTAACACCCAGGACAGATTTAAAGTGGTTAACAAACTGGTCTGCGACTTGGTGGCCACAGAACTGTTCCCCATTAAGGTTTTCCACACAATGGATACGGCTACGGTGCTGATTTGCCTTAACCATACGGTGGAAAAACTTGGAATTTTGGTCACCCTCCTTAAGCCAGGCCACTTTCGCCTTTTGGCGAAGAAACAACTCCTCATCCTGCACCACATCAGAGTAAGCTTTCAAGTAGAGACTTTCCTCTTCTCTAAGACATGCATTGGACGAGTCACTAGCAACTTCCGTTTGAATGGCCTCTAATTCAGCTTTTAGTTTGGACACCTTTTCATGGATGTTACCCTGCTGATATAAGAGCTTTCTGATCTCCTTTTTAACTTTTTTCAGCTTGGTCACCAGAGAATACATAGCATATCCTTCGACTTGACCAGACCAGGCAGCTGTCACACACTGTAAAAAGCCCTCTTTTCGGGTTAGGAAGTTGGGGAATTTAAACGGCTTAGGTTTTGGGTTCGGTATGTCAGGAATGTTGATCACTATGGGGCTGTGGTCAGATTTCAAGAACGGGAGAAACTTGGCATGAGCATGTGGGAAAATCTCAGTGAACTTCGCATTTGCCATAGCCCTGTCCAGTTTCTTCATGACCCCATCCGTTTTCCCAGGTCTTTGATTCCAGGTATATTGTAACCCCGTCATACAAATGTCATTAATTTCCACAACATTGAAACAATCCCTAGCTTCAACCATGCTGTCATCAACCCGAGAGCCACCAAAGTTTCTTTCACTCGGGTCCCGGATGGCATTAAAGTCACCCAGGAGCAGCCATGGGTTATCATTAACCACATGTTTATGGATGGCTAGAGCTTCCCAACACTCTCGTCTGGGGACCCTACGATGGTGGGCATAAACAAAGGAGCAATAGAAGCTTTTATCTCCATTGACTGGCTTTATAAAACAGTGCACAACCTGAGGATGTCTTTCAACAACCATCAAATCAACCAGGTTTGGATCCCAGCCAACTGCAATCCGACACCTCCCACTACAAACTGAACTGTTTGAGTCCCATAACCATCTACCAAAAACTCGATTACAACATTCATTGACCCTAGCCTTAGCTAACTGAGTTTCAATGATCCCACAGACACTAAAATTACCTGAGGCAATATGAGTCTTCATTTGATTTTGATTCGAGGTATTGGACAGCCCCCGGATATTCCAAGCAGTAATGTTCAACACCATTAAGACACATTTGGTTGGGTGGAGCTTCTGGCCTCTGTGTTGCTACGTCGGTTCAAACCCGCTTGCTTCATCATAAAGACAGCAGTCCCAGATTTGTCAAAACCCACATTCTCTATGACCTTATCTGGAGTGAGCTTCATGAGTTTGCAAGTGTCAAAAAAATAATCCCATTCACCTTGCTCCCAGTTCTCTTGATCCACAGCCCTAACAGACTTGAACTTCATTAGCCGATTTGAAATGGCCAGTTTTTGTCCATCAGTGATACCATAGTCAATAGGCTCCCCTTCCTCATTCATCTCTTGGTCCTCTAGCGCATCAGTAAACAATTCCTTTGGTTCAGCACGCACATCCTCATCCATTCCATCATACACTACATGGTCCGAAATGTTTCTGCCTTTCAAAAGCAGGTCAGCACTGGATTCATTGAGCATATAAAAGCGGTTTGAGGAGAGTAGTTCAGCCGAGTCAGAGGGTAAATTTGGGTTTTGTCGGGTGGGGGGGTGTTTTGGTGGATGTGTAGGGGTGTGTTTAGGTGGTTTTGGGGTCTGTTTGTTGGTATTATGGGCATTTGTGACTCCAGCAGTGGGCACAGGCAGGCTCTGAGGTTGCAAAGAAACTTTGGGTTGATTAGTAGCAGCAGGGGTGGCACGGTTGTTCTTCTTTTCTCTGTTTTGGTTAGTCATGGCAACATGAGCATCATGCAATTCACTCATCTTCTTCTGGATAACTGGATCACTGCTTGTAGAAGCACCTGCATTATGGGTTTGGATTTTACCTACTGGGGCATTTGCACTCACTTGGTTAGCACTGTTGTGAATCTGTTTCCCTGCAGCATTCCTTTTTCTTCCTTTCTTCTTTAAGCTGACCAAAGTATACCCTTCCTGTTCAGTTTGCAGCTGCTGCACTTCATTTGTAGGCCCAGATGCCTCCTGATCAGCAGGTGGGGTAACTGTCTGCATATTCACATCAGCTTTTGGAGCAAACCTGCACTGTTTTAAGGTGTGGCCAAAGACACTACAATGGGAGCACAAAGCAGGTTTCCAATGGTATGAAATACTGATTGTTCCAACTCTGATAGGGTGATTTTCCTCTTCAGGGAACTCAACTTCAACCTCTGCTGGCATATTATGGCAGGCTTTCACATCAACCAGCATTCGAGCAAACCCAATTTTTCCCAGATTGTGAGGTGCATCTTGTTTCTGTCACTTGGTCCATGAGTAAGGGGTGACCAGTGCCACTCATAATCTTACATATACCCGTATCCGTCCACAGCTCCAGGGGGACATTGTGGGCAGTCACCCATAGGGGAACTGAGGTAGGTTCAATTTTCTCCAGACATAACCCAGGAACCCACTTCTTAATAAACAAAGGCACATTGTTTACAAACCAGGGCCCACCCTCTAAAACCTCTTTTAATCCCTTCTCACTTTTGAATTTGAAGTAAAAGAAACCTGCTGGACTTTTGGACACTTCTGCCAGATCATGCTTACCCCAGTCCCTACGAAGGCAATAGTTAACTCTATGGTAGTCCATAGACGTGCCTAAGAAATAGCCATACAAGTGTAGGGAGTAAGCCTTAGCTGATTGAATAAGGTCCTCCTTGGTGATGACAACCCGGTTCTTACCCTCTTGTGTGATAGTGGGGGGGTAGTACTCTATCCGAACCTTCGCAGCCTGTTGACTCTGTTTAATCCTTTCAGCAATTGATAGCCCTTTTGTGCCATTTTGGTGCCAAACATTTACATTGCCCCTAATGACCCCACTTGCCTGTTTGTTTTGGGCCTGCTCACTATTAGTCACCTGGGCAATAGGGTTCACATTAAGGGGAGGGGCCTGGACCTGGTTTAGAGGCTGCTCTTCTAGAGTACCAAAGGGTTCACGGGTTTGTTGGCCAAAATACATGTTTGGAGGGGGTTCCAATTCAGTGTCATCAATCTCAGTATCATCATCCCCCTCCGTTTCCCACATATCCACCGACTCAGTGTTACTAGCCCCATCAAACTCACAATTAGGTATAGGGGATAATACTTCAGCCGCTATAGAGTTTGTTGTGCAAGGAGATTTGGAAGGGGTAACAGGTAAAGGGTTAGGGGGCTTACCTTGGTTAATCGAATACACAGCTTCATCGAATGTTGTTGGCGCCAAATCGTCACCTTCCTGGTTCGTCTTCTTGGGATTCCCAGTATCATCAGTTAGGTTTGGAATTAGAACAGGGTTTGAGAATTACCAGCAGACGTGATGTTAGCAAGAGGATACGGTTGTTGTCTTGCTTCCCTTGCTTCAATTCCCCACCTACAAGAGGTTCAAGAGCAGATTCACATGCTTGGTTGTTCTTATGGTGTACGGTAGACCTTGTGGAGCGACGGGTAGAGCTTTTTTGAGACAAATTCACAGGTTCCAAAGGTTGGGGTGGATCTGGTGGCTTGTTAACACCAGATGAAGGCATCATTAACAGTTAAAATCAGTGGGCAACACACGAATTTGGAGGGAAATTGGGGAATCGCATGTGCCGGCCTAGAGAACGGGTGTTAGAGAGAGAAACTAGAGAGAGAAAAAAATCACACAAATGAAAATCCTTAGGGTTTAGGGTTTAGGGTTTAGGGTTCAGGGTTTAGGGTTTAGGGTTTAGGGTTTAGGGTTTAGGGTTTAGGGTTTAGGGTTTAGGGTTTAGGGTTTAGGGTTTAGGGTTTAGGGTTTAGGGTTTAGGGTTTAGGGTTTAGGGTTTAGGTTTTAGGGTTTAGGGTTTAGTGTTTAGGGTTTAGGGTTTTAGGGTTTAGGGTTTAGGGTTTAGGGTTTAGGGTTTTTTTTTTGGTAATGGGCATTGCCCGGCAAACATATATTCCCAAAATGAAAAGTGTTACAGGTTTTAAGGGGGCATACCCCCCGAGAACTCCTAAAAGAGGACACCTCCGAAACAGACTTCGGGAACCTCTACCGAGAAATACATAAAACTCCTACTACACCAAAACGATCTAGTAGACGAAATATCTATTTCTACCAAAAAAAAACTAAACAGCAGAACTAAAACAACTCAACTACATAACACACACTAAAAACAAAACAACTCCAAATAAAACCCACCGGGTGGGCCTTGAAACTCGGGAAGCACAGGGGGGGCCCAAGAAAATAAAACCCCATTAGGGCCTTCACTCTCTGAAAAGCAGCAGCATGAGTCCAAGAAAGGAACACCCAAGTGGGCCTTCAAAACGGAAGACAGCAAAGAAACGGAAGCAGGGCCCATGGATAGTAACCGGCCAAGAACCGAAGCCCAACCACCACCCGAATCCAGCCCAAAAGAAAAAACTAAATAACTATGAAGAGCACCACCCACCTTGTGGATTAATTCAGCCCAAGACCAAGCATTCGGCTGGGCTAAATAATCCGAAGAGAGACAGGCCCAGTACAAGGGATACCAAATAAACAAAAACTCTACAACTCCAATGATTGGGCTGTTGTCTAACAAGCCTCTCAGCTGCAACAAAAGACGCAAAACACAGCAGGCCCAACGAACATAATTAACCCAACTAAGAGGATCAACAGTAGCGATAACTATAATCCACCACCAACCAAAAACAATAAATCTAACCCAGCACCCAAACCAGAAAAACATGAGCAGAAACAGGAGGCAAGCCATGCTTACTTACGTTTTGGAGGTTTTGCGACGACCGTGTCCCTCATAAGGCCAGAGAAGAAACGAGCCGTACCGCTATTATCCATGCCCACATTTTCAATACAAAAATCCGGGTCCAACCCAAGTTCTTGGCATTTGTCGTAGAAGTAATCCAATTCACCCGGTTCCCAATCATCCATATCTGTCTTTTGAATCCCTTGAGTCTTAGATTTAAGACGGCTTAATATGGCATCCTTTTGCTCTTGGGTGATGCCATAATCATAACCATTATCATCTTCCGACTCCTCCATATCCTCATCCGAGCCTTCAACAGGTTCAGTCCATTTGGGCAGCACACGGACATTCGGATTGGCACTAGCAGGAGGATTTTCCGGGGTATTCAAAGAAGAAAAAGTTTCCTGGTTGAAGGGGTCCATAGGATACGAATCCTCCGTACTCGCCACCAAATTACCCTGTTTCATACTCTTTTCCAGATCAAGGACAGCAAACCGGTTTCCCGAATGGGGTAACGAGGAATTAGTTACCTTAGCAGCAGCAGCAGGAGTTCCTCCAACTTGGGATCTGGTCCTGGGACCATTTACAGCACGGCTAAAGTTGAAACCTGAGGGACTCTTGCTCTGATCTGGTTTCCCTCGAGTAGCAGCCTTAGACGGACCTGGGTCGCGGCAAATCTGGGCTGCATTCTGCATAGGGAGAGGGCTGCTAACAGTAGGTCTTTCACTCGGCTTTGATGGGGCAGCCTGAGAAGCATTAGCAGCTTGCAATGGGCCTTTTTTCTTCCCTTGGTTTTTGTTCTTTCTACTATTATTTTTCCTTTTCACTGTTATAAAATCATCCTCCTGAGCAGGCTCATTTTGATCGCTAGGCTGAATCTTCTTACCCTGCTGCTCCAGACCGGTTTGGCCAGGCGCAGACTTTTGGCTGGTATCTGTCTCCTGCTGAACAACATGTTTACACAATTTGGTGGTGTGACCAAATACATGGCAATGGTTACACAGAGCTGGTTTCCATTGGTAGCTTATATTCAGCGACACAACTCGAGGAGGACGGTTGTTTACCATGGGATAAACCAACTCAATTTCAGTCGGTAACTCACTATCCGAAGGGACATCTACTAACACTCTAGCATAACCAATTTTCCCTGTCTTGTTTGCACATCTTTCTCTGGTGACTCGATCCATAAGAAGGGGTAACCAATGCCACTAAGAATTTTGCTAAGCCCTTTACCCGTCCATAACTCAAGTGGCACATGGTGAACCGTAACCCACAGAGGAACAACAGAGGGCTCAATTTTTTCCAAACAAATCCCAGGCTCCCATTTACTTAGGAAAATGGGGACATTGTTTACCATCCAAGGCCCATTAGCAAGAGCTTCATTCATACCTTTTTCACTCTTAAACTTAAAGAAATAATAACCCGAGGCACTTTTTGAGATAACATCTAGATCAAAAGCTCTCCAAAGACGATGAAAACAAGCGTTTACAACCTTGAAATCCATAGAGGTCCCAAGGAAATAACCGTACAAGTGTAAAGCAAAGCTGTGAGCCGAGTACCTTAGGTCATCCGAAGAAATTATGACTTGTTTCTTTCCATCCGAAGACACCTTTGGGGGGATATACTCTAGCCTAGTGTCCTCAGCCTCGTTATTCGATCGTATTTGATCAGCAAAAGTGCCCCTGCCCAGCCCAGCCATAGGACTCTTTTGTTGATGATTGATAACAATCTCAGGACCTGGTTCAGCAAAATTCATCGGCCTGGGATTATCCATCCCTTGTTCATTCTCAGCCATTACAGGGATGGTTTGGTCAACTTCCGGACTATCAATTGAGTCCAAATCAGGTTCCATATTCACATCCCTAACATCTTCACTAACAAACGATACAGAGGGAGAGAAGAAACCCTTATCGGTAGTATTAAGGCAACAATTTGATACAATAGGGTGAGAAACAGAGGTATTACCCTGAATAGCAGCTTTGGTGGCCATGGCGACTCCATTCCCAGCTTTAGTAACATAAATCCCTTCTTCTTCACTATTCCCTTCAGCGATTCTCTGAGCCCAACGCCCTAGAGTGGAAACAAAGGTGGAACGAGCCTGATTGAGGTCCAATTGATGACCGTCCTCCTTGTCTGGTGCTGTTGTCCCTGCTTCAAAGTCTTCCAGGTGAAGATTTATCACCGTTTTACCTTCTTGTTGGGCTGAGGAGCTCGATTCCACAGGTTTTCTCCCACTTGCTTTGGACCGAAGAGAGTAGGGAGAAGGGTTGGATGTTGCAAGGGAAGGGAAATCTACTGGATTAAGGGGATGGGATGGATCAGGCGGTTTTGTTTGTGGATTAAATCCACATTTTGATGGATTCATACTTTGAAACAGCAAGAAGACGGCAGAAAAGGGGATGTCGGCCTAGAGAGGAAAGGTTAGAGAGAGAAAGCTAGAGAGAGAAAAAAATCAAACAAATGAATTTCCATAGGGTTTAGGGTTTAGGGTTTAGGGTTTAGGGTTTTAGGGTTTAGGGTTTTTTTTTTTTGGAAAAAGGGGACGGTACCCCGGCAAACTTTTATTAATAACTCAACATAAAGGATTACAAACTAAGGCACAAAGCCCACCAACCTACCAAACTAGGCACAAAGCCCAACAAACATAACAAACTAAGGCCCAAGGCCCAACCACACTAAAACAAACAACAAGAAAAAAGAAATGAATAAAGCTAAGTCAAGCTCATGAATCGTGCCGACTCATGCGTCTCGGACTCCACGTCATCACTCTCATCTTCCTTGCCATCATCTTGTACAACGCTCACAACATTCTTTTTTGGAGAGCCCTTTGGTGGCGAGTTCCTCTTTAAACTCCTAAAATATGCCTTAAGCTCCTTAGACCATTTCTCATACTCGTCATCCGGAGGCCAAGTATTAGAGTTGAAGTATTTATGTGCCAATGCTATTTCATGTTCCCAAATACCCAAATCGGCATCATAGCACTCATCTTCATCTTCATCAATAAGTGCATAAAATCGGTTAGAATTATCCACTTTAGCTTTCATTTTTGGATCCTTTTCAGGCCCAACAATAGGCCCAAGTAAAGGATTAGAATCCTTAAAGCCCAAAGAGTCAAAACTATCCAGCTTTGGGCTGTTGAGCGGCCCAGAAGCTGAGACAGAATGGACTACAGGATCTGTTTGTTTTGGGCTTTTAATAGGCCCAGTACCAGCGATAAAGACTCCAGTTCCTGCTGTGTTTGCTGCTTCGTTTGGGCTTTTGTTCGGTCCAATCTTCAAATCTGTTACATCCGGTTGGTTTTTAACACCCGATGGGCCTGATTCATTCAATTTTGGGCCTGAAGGCTGCCCAGATTTTATAATTGGAGCCCACGTCACAGTAGCCTTTTTCTTTTGTTTCTTTTTCTTCTTTTTTACCTCAATGAATTCATCCTCATTTTGTTTAGAAACAACCGGCTCAGCGACTTCATTAGGCATTTCAACATTTTTTGCAACTTGTTTAGGCTCATGTGTGGAAGTCAAATGACCAAATACCCCACATAAGTGACACAATGGTGGCTTCCATCTATAACCAAACTCCAAATACTCAACTTTACCCGGCATACAATTTCGAGAAGGGAATCGTACCTTAACACGCTCCGGTAATCCTCTTGAAACAGAAGCTTCAACCAAGACTCTAGCAAATGTTAAAGGACCCTTCTTTGTTTCACATCTATCATATGTAGCTTTATCCAACATCAACGGCTTTCCAATACAACTAACAATTTGCCCAATGTTACCTCCATTCCAGAGACAAAGCGGCAAATCTTTTAAAGTAACCCAAATGGGAACCGTTGTCGGATCCGGTTTAGACAAGACCGTATCCGGCTCCCACAATTGTAGAACCAACGGAACATTTTTAACAAGCCACGGGTTCCTTTCTAAAACTTGCAATAGCCCTTCATCCGATGCAAATTTAAAAAAGTAAAACCCACCATTCTTTTTAATAATTGAAGTAACACCAAACTTATGCCACATTTTAATAAGATTCTCCTTGACAACTTGGAAAGGAATTGTTAGTTGTATTGGAAAGCCGTTGATGTTAGAGAGGATTTTTAGAGAGAGAAACTAGAGAGAGAAAAAAATTGTGCAAATGAAAATCCATAGGGTTTAGGGTTTAGGGTTTAGGGTTTAGGGTTAGGGGTTTAGGGTTAGGGGTTTAGGGTTTAGGGTTTAGGGTTTAGGGTTAGGGGTTTAGGGTTAGGGGTTTTAGGGTTTAGGGGTTAGGGTTTAGGGTTTAGGGTTTAGGGTTTAGGGTTAGGGGTTTAGGGTTTAGGGTTTAGGGTTAGGGTTTAGGGTTTAGGGTTTAGGTTTAGGGTTTAGGGTTTAGGGTTTAGGGTTTAGGGTTTAGGGTTTAGGGGTTTAATTAGGGTTTAGGGTTTAGGGTTTAGGGTTAGGGTTTAGGGTTTAGGGTTTAGGGTTTAGGGTTTAGGGTTTAGGGTCTAGGGTTTAGGGTCTAGGGTTTAGGGTCTAGGGTTTAGGGTCTAGGGTCTAGGGTCTAGGGTGTAGGGTCTAGGGTCTAGGGTCTAGGGTCTAGGGTCTAGGGTTTAGGGTCTAGGGTCTAGGGTCTAGGGTTTAGGGTTTAGGGTTTAGGGTTTAGGGTTTAGGGTTTAGGGTTTAGGGTTTAGGGTTTAGGGTTTAGGGTTTAGGGTTTAGGGTTTAGGGTTTAGGGTTTAGGGTTTTAGGGTTTAGGGTTTAGGGTTTAGGGTTTAGGGTTTAGGGTTTAGGGTTTAGGGTTTAGGGTTTAGGGTTTAGGGTTTAGGGTTTAGGGTTTAGGGTTTAGGGTTTAGGGTTTAGGGTTTAGGGTTTAGGGTTTAGGGTTTAGGGTTTAGGGTTTAGGGTTTAAGGGTTTAGGGTTTAGGGTTTAGGGTTTAGGGTTTAGGGTTTAGGGTTTAGGGTTTAGGGTTTTAGGGTTTAGGGTTTAGGGTTTAGGGTTTAGGGTTTAGGGTTTAGGGTTTAGGGTTTAGGGTTTAGGGTTTAGGGTTTAGGGTTTAGGGTTTAGGGTTTAGGGTTTAGGGTTTAGGGTTTAGGGTTTAGGGTTTAGGGTTTAGGGTTTAGGGTTTAGGGTTTAGGGTTTAGGGTTTAGGGTTTAGGGTTTAGGGTTTAGGGTTTAGGGTTTAGGGTTTAGGGTTTAGGGTTTAGGGTTTAGGGTTTAGGGTTTAGGGTTTAGGGTTTAGGGTTTAGGGTTTAGGGTTTAGGGTTTAGGGTTTAGGGTTTAGGGTTTAGGGTTTAGGGGTTTAGGGTTTTAGGGTTTAGGGTTTAGGGGTTTAGGGTTTAGGGTTTAGGGTTTAGGGTTTAGGGGTTTAGGGGTTTAGGGTTTAGGGGTTTAGGGGTTTAGGGTTTAGGGTTTAGGGGTTAGGGGTTAGGGGTTAGGGTTAGGGGTTTAGGGGTTTAGGGGTTTAGGGTTTAGGGTTTAGGGGTTAGGGGTTAGGGGTTAGGGTTTAGGGGTTTAGGGCTTAGGGCTTAGGGCTTAGGGCTTAGGGCTTAGGGCTTAGGGTTTAGGGTTTAGGGTTTTAGGGTTTAGGGTTTAGGGTTTAGGGTTTAGGGTTTAGGGTTTAGGGTTTAGGGTTTAGGGTTTAGGGTTTAGGGTTTAGGGTTTAGGGTTTAGGGTTTAGGGTTTAGGGTTTAGGGTTTAGGGTTTAGGGTTTAGGGTTTAGGGTTTTTTTTTTTTGGGAAAAGGGGAACACCCCGGCAAACATTTATTGATAAAAAAGAAATTACAAGCAAGAACTAACCAAGACCCGGGACATGGACCCAAGGCCTAAAGTTAGCCCAAAATAAACAAACAAAACAAACAATAAAGAAAAAAACGGGCTACTCTAACATAATAGCCTATGCCCAAAACATAATATTATAGGCCCAGCACAAGCCCATCAAATAAAGCCAGATCCAAGCGCAGCACCCAAACAAAGCCCATTCCAATCCAGTCCAATCCTGATCAGTCCATACACCCGTCATCCGCTTCCAAATGTAAAGCCCAAAGACATCAGCCCACGAATAGAACACTTCCAAATTAAGACTTATATCCTTCAGCCCACTTGGAATCATCACATCCAGCCCAACTAAACATACAATCCAGTTTACCCAATGTAACCCCTTAGCCCACCACCATATTATATTACATATCCTACATTGAACACTTCTAAACCAACCATAAAACCCAAAACCAGTAGCCCACCTAGTCATATACCCTATCTCCAAGCCATAAGCCCACACCACTTGAAGCCCAGTAACATACCCTTTACTTCTAATCTTACGAATACACATTAACCATATTCCAGACTCATACACCACCACCCTATATCCACAAAAGCCACAACTACAACTCAAACACTCCATTTTAACCTTACCCTTCCAGTCCATAATACCTTTAATCTTAAAAACCCATCCCAGACCTTTATAAATTCCAATGAAACTCCACATTCTGATTCTAACCACAACATTTATCCAACTACTAAAGAGAAGGATTGCAAGCCGTATGATATAAAAACATCCAAAAACAATCATATACCATTGAACTAGGCCATCAATAGTACCTAGAAATAAAGAAATCACCTCATGATCTTTTAACACTTCCACAACAAAAGTGGCCTCATTAAGATGAACCTTATTTCTAGCCTTCTTGCATATCCAACACCTCTTAGTTTGAATTTTAACCTTGCCAGGAACTGACAAAGCCAAATACAGTCTAAAAACATACACTGTAACATAGTAAAAATCCCTTATGCTTATGATCTTTACAAACCTCCATCAAAACCATGGCTTCATTAAACACAAAGGATTTACTAGTATCCAAACCAAAAGTAACTATAAAGGAAATCCAATCATACCTTATGCAGCAGCCAATAACTGTCCAACCAGCAGTCCAATTAACAGCTTTAGAATGACACTTTCCTTCCAAAAGACACCTTCTGAATCCACTACCATAAGACCAGTTCAAAACCCCTTGACCCTCAATACTATCCAGCAACCAACTACACATCTGCACTAAGCTTTCCCATTCCCCTTTAATCCCTGACTCTGGAAATTTGGCTCTCACTACTTTAGACCCTCCTCCACATAAAACAACCTTACCCATAAAAAAAAACCATAATGCCCCTACAACTCCTCCTGCTGCAAACCACACATTTCTCCAACAATATCCTCTTCTCACTCTTCTGCACCTTGATAAACCCAACCCATAAAGACCACCCCAAGACCAGTCCCAAATGGGACAGACTCACAAGACTCAAGAGAGATAAAACAAGAAAAAAGGCTAACAAAGATTACCAATAATAATTTGCAGGTTTCCATACTGCTGTGAGGTGCTAGAAAATAAAAAAGAAAGAAAGAGAATAATGTCCTACTAACAGCAGTATGGTCCATCCTTATGTCTCCCATGTGTAAGCTCCCCCTGAGCATAATCAATCCTAAATCTCCTTTATCCATCGCAGAACTAATCCAGAGCGTCAAAAATAGACCAAAATCTCTGGTTAGCAATATTCCCATACTGTTAAGTAATAACCCACCCTTAACCACCCAGAATAACATGTAGACACTGAGAGAGGAATTGAAATGAAAACAGATCTCTACCCAAAACGCTTTTAGTCTCCAGATTACACCTTGTTCCCATAACAGACCCACCCCCCTTAATAATAGAACACAACAAAACACACACAGGCTGTAAACACCAAAACACACACATAAATGACAAAGGTTTCTATTCCATTGCAAAGAGCTAAAAAAACAAGAAAATGAACAAATAGAAATGAAGGATAATAATGTCCTAACAGCAATGGAACAGTCCATCCTTATCTCTCCAGTGTTACTGCAAACCTCCTGCATAATAGTTCCTATGTCCCAGGCTAGTAAGGTTAACACACTTAAATTGGTTAAAGAAGAACCAATATAAGTGAAAAGTCCTACATTCCTAAGTTGAACAAAGAAACAAACACCAATAGATGTATGAAAGGCACATCCACACAAGAACACAAGGTAGGGTCTAATAACTAAGGCTACTACCCAAGGCTTTTTAGAGCACCATACTTCTCCAAGGTTCCAAAATAACCCCCCCACCCCACTTGTAAATAACAGACCAAGACTCAAACTTCAAAATCAAGAAAAGGCCCAGAACAAAACAGAGATAAAGGTTTCCAGTCCTGTGACAAGTGCTAGAAATAACAAAAAATAAAAGAAGGTGAAGAATCCTAATGCCACAGAACTGGTCCAGCCTTATAACTCCCAGGCAAAGACTGATCCCCAGTCCAACTCCTAAACTCCTCCATTCAGCAGAATAAATCAGGAAGGCTAAAAGCCCAAGAATCACAAAAGACCAAAACTGACACAAAAAGACAAACCCTGAGCCAAGAAAGCTCAAATATAGGGACCCATTCAGAGAACAAGGAAGCATGAATGAGTTCATGCCAGAAAACTACCCACAGCTGAAATGAACACCAAACCTCCTGCAAATTCCCAGAATACCCTCCCTCCCATTTAATGTCAGCAATATAATAAAACACCTGCAGAGTCCACAACCATAAGATATTACCCTGCCCTTTCTTCCTATTAACCTTTATTACCAATATATTTAAAGTAGCATTTAAGTAGGTGTTTAAAACACCATTTGACCCATCCCTATTTGACACAAACCCAAACCAAAACCAACCCCACCCTTTTATTAAAAGAAAACCAACTCATACCTGTCATTGATTAGGCTTCTTAGATGGATCTTTCCATACAACCTGAAAGCCCCACTTCTTGCTCAGCTGAACACTTCCAGGATTAGCATAAATCTTCAGACCCATGAGCTTCAACCTCACAGTTTCCTGTATAATTTTGCACAGCTCATCCACATTCCTGGACTTCTTCTGAAACAACCTCATGTTCCTTTCTTGCCAGACAAAATAAACAATAGCAGCCACCATAAGCCTCTGAATAACTCTTTTAACAGACTTTCCCATTGGCAAATCAGCTAACTCAGAGACACACTCAATTAACTTATTTGAAAAACAATCAAGTTTCAGCAATCTTCTTCAGCTTCTCCCATACCAGGCTAGATATAAACACTGAAAGAACAGATGATCATGACTATCCCTCACAGTGTTACAAAATACACATTTTAACTCCCCTTGAACATCCCAATTAAACAATCTATCCTGTGTCATTAACCTCTCTTGAACTGCAAGCCACAGAATAAATGAATGCCTGGGGATAGCCTGGCTGTACCATATCACCTAGCCCATGGGACCTCAACCTTTTCAGGACAGAGGTCATTGAACACAGTACTAGTGGCAAATGACTCAAGGGTCTCTTTTCTAGTTTTCCAAAATGTGATGTCCCTCTTCCCTTCTGTAATAGTAGGTGGTGAGATTGAAAACAAGCAAGGGAACTTAATTCTCCATTCCTCAGGCCACATCCACCCAGAGGGACCCAAGATCTCAGAAACAGTAGATTCAAAGAGAAACCAGCATTATGAATCTCTCTAGGGGATATAAACATAGCAAGAGGGCTTAAAGGGCACCAGTTATCATACCATACAGAAGTAGTCTTACCATCACCTATACTTTGAAGACAATGGGACCAGATTTCAGCCCTGGTATCAAGAAGGCTTTTCCAACTCCAACAAGAACCTTCAATTTTCCTGAACCCCCAAAAACTAACCCCCTTCAGCCTATACTCTTTAATCCACCTAGTCCAAATAGTATCTTTACCAGAAATAAGACACCAAATGTGCCTAGTAAGCAAAGCCTTGTTTTTGATCCTCAAAGATTTTATTCCCAAACCCCCCTGATACTTAGGAAAACATACATTTTCCCAAGACACCCTTACCTTACCTTTAGCAGAATCAGAATGACTCCAAAGGAATCTATTCATGAGTCTCTCAATATCTTCAATAATGTTTGAAGGGAGAAGGAATACAGAGGCCCAGTAAACTTGTAAAGAAGCTAACACAGATTTTAAGAGTTGCAGCCTGCCTGCAAATGAAAGAGACTTGTTCTTCCAATCATTTAGCTTTTTCCTAACCTTATCTACCAACACAGCACAATCCTTAGAATACAGCCTTTTAGACAACAAAGGAACACCAAGATACCTCACAGGCAAAGAACCCACTCTAAAAGGCAAAATATTAGTAATTCTTCTCTGAGTGCCCTCACTAACATTGCTAAGATACATGGTACTCTTGCTAAGGTTAGGAATAAGACCCGAAACACCACTAAACTCATCCAATGCAGCCTTCACCACCCTAACAGAGGCCACATCAGCATGAGCAAAGACCAAAAGGTCATCAGCAAAGCATACATGGGTAAGCTTAAGGGCTTCACACTTCCAATGATACCTAAATTGACCACTCTCCCTGATCCTCCTGTCAAATATCAGTTTAAGAACTTGCATCACAATAGTGAACAGGTAAGGAGACATAGGGTCCCCCTGTCTTAAACCTCTCAGCCCCTTAAAATACCCATGCACTTCCCCATTTAAGTTAATGGAATAGGCTGCAGACCTTATGCAAGTCATTATCCAAGCAACCATACAAGGGTGAAACCCAAAATTGTACAAGCAAGCTTCCAAAAAGTCATGATTAACAGTATCATAAGCTTTTTGCAAGTCAATCTTCAAGGCTATTCTAGGTTTCATCACCTTTCTATGATAATTCCTCAATAATTCTTGAGTCAACAGGATGTTTATCACTTATTTGCCTGCCAGGGATAAAAGCACTCTGGCATTCATCAACAATACTATCCAACGAGCCCTTTATCCTATCACAAATGATCTTAGAAATGCACTTATACAGCACATTACAACATGCTATAGGGCGAAAATCAGCAACATTTCTAGGATTAGAACACTTAGGAACAAGAGATATGATAGTAGCATTAACTTCATTAAGCAACCTACCATTATGAAAAAACTCTTTGATAGCAGCACATACCTCTTGTCCTATAACAGACCATGAAGACTTGAAAAATTTAGAGGAGAAGCCATCAGGTCCAGGTGCTTTGTCAATATCAATATCAAAAATAGCTTTCTTGACCTCCTCATCAGAAACTTCCCTGACCATAAAGTCAGCCACATGACCAGGAATCTTAGTATGGAATAAAGAAGCAGCTTCCCTAAATCTGTTCCACACCAACTTTCTTGCCCCATGAAGCCCTCAAAATGCTTGACAAAAGCTTCTCCCACCATCTTTCCCTCAAAGTATTTACCATCTTTGTCAGTCACCGAATTTATCCTGTTTCTACTCTGTCTACCCCTCACTGCTTTATGAAAGTAAGCAGTATTTTGGTCACCAGCTTTCAACCACTCCACCTTAGCTTTTTTTGTTTCAAAAATAATTCTTCATCAATAGTGGCTTGCTTCAAGTTCTTTATGGCAGAGACTTCATCATCCCTCAATTTCTTGTTGTGGGATCCTGAGCCATACATGTTTGAACATTGCCTAACTCTTTAGTTAGACTCTTCACTTTCTCACTCAGATCCCCCACATCTCTCCCTAATCTTCTCAAAGGCTTCTTAAGACTCTTTAACTTAGACACCACAGAGAACATGTGACACCCTCTGATGTGAGTCTTCCAAACACCCTCCACAATGGGTAAAAACTTAACATTATTGGCCAAATGATTCATGAATTTAAAAGGCCTAGGCTTCCAACAACATTGACCTTTTAAAGACACTAAGGCTGGAGAATGGTCAGAAGAATAAAAAGGTAAGAAGCTAGCCAAAACACCTTGAAAGGTTGTCATAAAGCTTTCATTACTCATAATTCCTATCCAGCTTTTTAAGTAATCCGTTAGTCTTCCCAGGAGATTTGTTCCAGGTGAATTTAAAACCAGTAGAAGGAACATCCTCCACATTAGCCACCCTACAACATTCCCTCAGATCAAGCATAGCAGCTGTGACTTGAGAAGACCCCATAGAACATTCAGAAGGATCCATAACTGAATTAAAATCTCCCATTATAAGCCAAGGATCCTGCTGAACAGAACCACTAAACATCTGAAGCTCTTGCCAAGGGGTCTCCTGAGAGGATACTTCACAAACCCATAAACAAAAGAACAAAAGAACTGGAACCACCTTCCTTAGGCTTAATAAAACAGTGAATAGCTTGGGCAGAACTACTAACAACCATAACATCCACCAGATTTGGTTTCCACCCAACAATGATCCTAATCCAGTTAGAACAGTAAACCCTGTTAGACACCCATTCCCAACCATTCAACACCCTACCACAAACTTTATCTAAATTATTACCCTTCACATGAGATTCTAAAATGCAACAAAGACCAATATTCTTTTCATTCAAAACCTCCATAACCTCATTTGCTTGGCCATGTTAGAAAGACCTCTAACATTCCAAGACAAAATATTCAGATTATTAGGATTCATTAGAAACAGAAAAATCAGCAGAAGCATGCAATTCCTGCATCTTCTGATCCTTAGTCTCTCCATCAATCTTCATGAACACCCCTGTCTCATTGTCCTCAGAACTGACATCTTCATATTCAGAATCCAAGATAATATTCTCATCCTCATCATACCCCATCCCTTCTGGAAAACCATGAAGCCTACACATCAAAAAGAACAGATGTGTTTGCTCTATGGTCCATTCTGCAACTTGTTCTTTGGAAGGAACAATTCTTTGATCAATGTAGAACATAACATCATTCACTTGAACAGGAGTTAATTCACTAATGCACTGTTCAAGAACTGGATCATCCTTAACATTATCAGGAAAATAAGGGATGGTATATGACCCTCAGAAGGATCATCAATAGTGGGTTTGGAGCAGGTGAAAGGAACAGGAGGGGGGATGTGAGAGTTATCCTGTTTCACATTAGAAGCAGCAGGCTTATCAGCAGGAAGGCTAGAAGGTTTTTGTTGATGTTTAGGTTTGGGGACAAATTTAAGGGAAGGTTTAAAAACAAGGTTAGAGGTTGGCTTAACAGGAGAGGATTTTAAGGTAGGATTAGACTGCAGTTCATCTACTTCAGTCATAAAATCATCTCCTAACACACTAAAGCTATTACCCACTTCCACACCTGGACTCCCTTGTTAATCTTCTTCCCTTTTGAAATACCAGTCTGTTTCAATATAGAGCTCTTCTTAAGATCTTGCATTCCATTACCCTGCTTCATATTACCTGTAGCTTTAGAAGTTGAAGCTCCCTCAGGATTTATTCTATTCTTCTCTTTCTTCTCTTCAAACTCCCTAGCAGCTTGGTTCATCTTAAAGCTCTTTATTCTTTCCTGCAACTTAGCTTCCTTCTCAGTCTTATTAAAACCCATGTTCCTCTGCCTTAAAGCTCCTCCCCCATAAACACCATTCCCATTTTTTATTCTGGACAGTAGCCTTGTTAACATTCCTTGCAGCCATACTCTTATTCCAAACTTTCTGATAACCCTCATCATCAATAACCCCAGCCCCTGTTCCCTCTTGATCAGCAGTCTTCACCTCTTCATTCTGTTTCCTTCTAGCTTCCTTCTCTTCCTCAGATAAAGTTCTCACATTGCAGGCCTCAAAAGAATGGCCAAAGACCTTACAATGAGAACAATGCTTGGGCATTTTTTGGTACTCAACAGAAATCTCAGCAGCTCTAACTTGTTCACCATCCTCTTTAGGATAAAATGCTCTCACTATGACAGGCTTTGCATCAGCAGCTGCAATTTCAGTTAATATTCTAGCAAATCCAACCTGCACATTGTTATTTAAACATTTATCAACTGTAACATTATCAAATAAAAGTGGTTTACCAATACAGCTTGCTACTTCACAAAGTCCTTGCACATTCCACAGTTCCAAAGGGATCTCCTTGAACAGCACCCATACAGGAACTTTTTCAGGCTCTTTTTTGACTATGGCAGCCCCTACCTCCCATTGGTTAAGAACCAATGGAATTCCATTCACTACCCAAGGCCCAGCTTTCAAAGCTTCAAACATCCCCTCTTCTTTTGAGAACTTGAAGTAAAATAGACCCTTTCCATTTGTAGAAATATCTTCAATGCCATACTTCTTCCACATCTTAAAAATATTAAATCTCACCCAAGCAATAGAACAAAAGGATCCCACAAAGTAGCCATACAAATGCTTAGCAAAGGTTTGTTTAACCTTTTCAACAAACTCCTGCTTGATCATCACAACCTTCTCCCCACTCTCCAGAGTTACAGAGGACAATAAACAATCTTCTTAGCAAGGTCAGCAGCTTTTTCACCTTTTACAGCATTAGCATAGGATGGCTTGTTGTTTGAACCACCCATATTATCCTTAACATCCCCTTTGACTGTACCAGTGTCCACAACAGTATTGGCACTCTTGGTTTTTGATGCTTTAAACACCATTGGGCTAACAGGTGCAGAACCCAAGATAGATGATGCTTGAGCCCTTTCAGCAGCCTCCTTAACCTGAACCTCATACTTTTTAGCCAACTCCTCTTTAGCTTTAGAAAGCCCCAATAACAGCTCTTTTAATCTAGCTTCCTTCTTAACATTGTTGTCCCTTACTTCCTTAGCTGAATAGTCCCTCCCTTCAAAGCTCAAGTTCACACCAGCAACCTCCTCAAATGGGTCAAATATAAGCCCATCTGCTGTTTTATATCCCACTGGAGTTTTTAACCTCCCCTCCCCACTTCTTTAGATCCCCAATCTCCTTCTGAATTTGCTCAACAGACATAGTATCCACAGGCACAGAGCTCACATTATCATAAGCTGTCCCAATTCTAAAAACTGGTATAACAGGAATCGAAGCCTCTTTATCATACACAAACTTCTGAGTTTTCCTTTTGTTTTTTGACATCAATATCTTCATAATCCTTCTACCCTCATCAGTAACATAAAACTGCTTCTTAGGTGTTACATTAACAGTCCCCACCTTCCTTTCCAGAAAGCTTAAGTCTCTTATCATCAGTTTTGAACCTGTCCTCAATTTCATCATCCACACTATTATCTCTAAGATCACCTAACACTTTTTCCTTATAAAGAACCTTCCTCTTCAACAAGCTGGTTAGAGTATTTTCAGATAACACATCATACAAAGTCAAAGGTTTAACCTCCCTACAATGATTATTCACCCAATTAGCCAAAGAGATCAGAAACTTCACTTCATATTCAAATACCTCTTCAAACCCAGCTACCCATCACCTCCCTGAACTTAAAACTATAATACCTATGAACTGCAGCAATACGTTCAGGAGGTCCAGTTAAAAAACAACTTCTCAGCAATATCAGCACTCATGTCCCTAAAGGATTGCACATTAAACTGCAAAAGACATCCCTTAGTGACATATTCACTACCCTCATTCATACCATCCACCTCCATATTCACCTTACTAAGCCTATCCAAAATAACAGGATCCTTAACAAATTCATTCATCTCAGCACAATTAACCTGCAATCTCCTCACCTCATTCTTTTCAACAACATTCAGAACAAACTTAATGAAATTAACACACTCATTACTCAATTGAAAGTCTGCAACAACCTTAATAGGAGCACTAGAGTTATCAGCATCAATTACTTTCATTAACATGTCCCCAAACCTCAAAACAAATCCAACATTCGTAATATTGATAGTGAAAAACCAATGCATAGCAGGAATAAATGACTTCTCAGCAAAGTTTTTACTGATTAATACCTGTATAGCCTCTATAATA
This sequence comes from Ambrosia x helenae, assembly GCA_030844895.1. Lineage (NCBI taxonomy): Eukaryota > Viridiplantae > Streptophyta > Magnoliopsida > Asterales > Asteraceae > Ambrosia > Ambrosia x helenae. Next base: position 64,869 of record JAUTDX010000832.1, read on the forward strand.
GCTGAATCAGGGACCATAAACTCTTCCGAGCCATAAAACTTCCAACTAGTAGACTTACCCAGCTCCCCTGCACACTTGCTTAATTGAGACCTCAATTCTGGATAGCTTGAATGAAGATTAAGCATATGTTTG
>JAUTDX010000832.1:67500-72590 GCA_030844895.1 Ambrosia x helenae
TCTAGACCACATGCACATCCTAAACGGCCAAAAAACCAAGACGTACAACCTACATAGTTTGGTCACCCGGGTGCACTTAGGCGACAAATTATCCGGGTACCCCCAACCCACAAGAGTTTTATCCCAAATCAAGATACAAGCCAACAAGAATTCGCTTGTGGACAAAATACCAAAATAGCCATTGCACAAAAATAACAACATATGAATTGACCAGATCCAAGGCTTCCTAAGAGCCCAGTTTGTAACCTTGGGCCTCCTCCTTTTAGACTTTCTTTTGATGGGTTCCCCCCATCTGGTTTGGCGATGGGCCTTCAGCAAGTGGAGTTCATGGTGGGCTTTAGTAAATTGGGCCCAGAAGTGGGCCTGCTGCACTAAGTTACCTCTAGGAATATTCGAACATTGATCATCACCCCAAGGCAGGGCCTTCGTCACTTTCATCTTCATAACCTGGGCCAAACAGTGGGCCTGAGTTGTAACCCGATAGGCCCAGGTCTTCCTTTTAGTGGGTTCCCCCCACACGGTCTGATGAAGCCAAAGAAACCAGCAGCAAGAGCCCAAACAGAGCAGGTTTGTTGGGCCGATCCAATACCTTGGTCTTCTAGTATGGGCCTTCCTTATGATTGCACAGCAGTGAGTATTAACTAGTCTCAACTTCCACCTGGACAGGGCCTTCATAACACGAACAGAGAACCACGACTTGAAATTGTTGCTAGGCCACATAACACAATGATGCATCCAGCTCTTAAGGCTGAAAGAGCACCTAAGATCCAGCCGCATCATAGTAACAGCTTTCATGAGTCTGAAGCGCCAATCCCACAACCTGACCCAACCCAACAGCAAGTCTCCACCCCAGAAAACAAACAAACATATTAGGACACTAAAAGGCTTGACACGACAATCGGTTTTCTGGACTAGGGGCAAGGAACAAGAGGGGGCTACTACGAAACGACTGCTCCCCTGTCCAGTCCATCCATACGTCTCCCGGTTTGGTGCCTATCCCAGGCACACTGACAAAACCTACACCTCCTCGATTTCTCCAACTGAACCAACAATAGGTAAAGGGAATAACAGGGGACCAATGACCACCTAGAGACCAAAGAATGGAGAGAAAGAAGCAAACCACCAGATGACTCCCAAAGAACTAGTGTTCGGTTCTACCCTCCTCCCCCACATATCTCCGTACCCACCCAGAACCCCAAAACCCACATGATTAGCCCAACCCCTAACCCAGCCCAGCCCAACAACAGCAGCAAGCACCTGCAGAAAACAACCCAGCCCCAAACCCTTCCCAAGCCCAACAAGTGACAAAGTGAGTGAAAAAAGGGAGTGTAACAGGATTTTCATACAATGAGTGATAGGTTCCTCAGTCCAGCAGTTCTCAATCTCACCAACCTTTTTATCCCGGCAGACTAGACGGCCAGAGGATCATGACAAGGCAATACCAACCCACAAAGACTAACGGCAGCTTGAGGGCACTACACATGATTACTCCTTGGAGGGGGTGTTTTCGGCACTTTCCATTGGACACCATGGAGGTCCCAGACCTTTACAACCTCAAGGGAAGTAAAAGATTTCAGCAGTGGGGAGACCCATGAGACGCAACCTGACTACATTCTTCACAAGGCTTGTAACTTCATCCACAGGTCTGGAGACACCTTCATGAATTCGTCTATTTCTCTCTTGCCAAACATAGTAAACAGCTGCCGCAAAGACAAGTCTGTTAACAACACTCCAGATCGAATTATTCTGAGGAAGCCCATTAAAGTGGTTAATGATACAACTCAAATTGTCAGGAATAGATTCCCATTTAGTCACAGTTTTCAGGCTGGTCCATAACTGGTTAGGGTACCCACATTCAAAGAACAAGTGGTTATGGTTATCTGGACCACCATTACAAAAAACACAACTAAGGGTCCCCATACCCTGCCATCTTCCCACGATATCCTGAGTTTTAAGTTTCCCTTTCACTGCCAGCCACAACATAAAGGCATGACGGGGGATATTTTGGTTAAACCACACCAGCTTTAGCCAGGGAACTTCTGTGCCCACTTCCTGGAGGTCCGACCAGGCTGTTCCAACAGAGAAGTCGGAAATGGACCCATCATTGCTCTTCCACTTGACAGTATCTCGGGTAGTCGGAGTGAGGGCTGGGCAATCCAAGTTAGCTAAGATGGGGAATCTTTGCAGCCAATCATGGGGCCACACCCAACCACCATCCCTGATCAGGTCCATAACTTTCATGTGCCTATTCAGGGGAGTTTTCATTCATATTGCGAATGCTTAGAAAGTTACTAAGGGGGCCTATCTCATTCCAGGAATCAAACCAAGCAGAAGTATCACGACCATCACCAAGTTGATGAACAACGTGCGATCGGAGTTTAGCTCTAAGTTCCAGGATTTTTCTCCAACCCCAACACGAGTCTCCTTTATCCAGCAGCTCCCAAAAGTTATAATCTGTGAGTTTATTAGCGTACACCCATTTAACCCAAAGGGAGTTTTTGCGGCTTATGATATTCCAGGTGTGTTTGGCTATAAGAGCCTGATTCCAGTGCGGAGTTTTTTAAGACCCAGGCCACCATGAGCCATCGGAACACAAACTTCTTTCCATTTGACTTTCGCTTTACCATTCTTCATCTCACCATGACACCAAAGAAAGCCACGCATAAGTTTCTCAATCTCTTTGGACACAGCAACTGGGAGAATAAATACGGACGACCAATAGACATGTAGGGAATTTAGGACAGATGAATCAGTTGGAGACGACCAGCAAAGGACAGAGCCTTATTCTTCCAGTCAGAGATTTTACATTTCACTTTGTCAATTAAAGGGGTGCAATCCTTTTGGCGAAGTCTGGTAGAAATAAGAGGAACTCCCAGGTATTTGACAGGCAGCTCACCCACACGGAACTGAATTTGGCCATTTAGTTCCTCTTGAATCTCCGGGTCAACATTACAAAAATACACAGTGCTTTTAGGAATACTGGGGACCAGCCCTGAAGCGTCTTTGAATTCATCCAGGGCATCCAAAAGGGTATGGACTGAAGAACTATCTCCATGACAGAACAGAAACAAGTCATCCGCAAAACAGAGGTGGGTAAGACCAACATCTTCACATTTCCAGTGGAATTGGAATTGTCATTCTGGTTAACACGCCTTTTGATCATAAGAGTCAAGACTTCCATCACCAGAGTAAAAAGGTACGGGACATAGGATCTCCCTGTCTGAGACCCCTTTTACCTTTGAAGAAACCATGATGATCACCATTGACGGCAACTGAGAAGATGTGGAAGTAACACAGTTCATAATCCACATAATCATCTTATTAGGGAAGCCAAAATGGGTGAGGGCATTTCTGAGGAATCCCATTCCACCGTATCATAAGCTTTCTGGATATCAATTTTAAGAGCACACCTCGGTTGCCCAGTGTTTCTGTGATAATTCCGCATGAGCTCTTGGGTGAGGAGGATGTTGTCACTAATAAGGCGGCCCGGGATGAACGCACACTGGTTTTCGTCAACAATTTTATCCAAGACTCCTTTGATACGATTAGCTATGATCTTGCTAATACCTTTATAGAGGACATTGCAGCAACTATGGGCCGATAATCAGATACTTTAAACTGGGGCCTCCCATTTTGGGAACCAGAGATAACACAGTAGCATTAATCTCCTTAAGAAGCTTACCATTATTAAAATAACCCTTGACAGCATTACACACATCAGGCCCAATGACACCCCAGGAAGCTTTGAAAAACTTGGCTGTAAAGCCATCTGGCCCCGGGGCCTTGTCATCATCCATATCAAAGAAAGCAAGCTTAACCTCAGCCGACGTGACCTCACGGATCATGTGATCAGCATCAAAGTTGGGGGATAGATCTAGAGAACAAGGTGGCCGGGTTACTTATCGGTTCAGTCACAACAGAGCTGCCCAGCACAGCTTCAAAGTGGTAACAAACTGTTCAGCAACTTGCAGCCCCGAGAAGTACTCCCCATTAACATTCTGAACCTGGTGAATTCTGTTTCGGTGCTGATTCGACTTAACCGCTCTGTGGAAGTACTTAGTGTTGTGGTCCCCCTCCTTTAACCACAAGACCTTGGACTTTTGTTTGAGGAAGAGTTCCTCATCATGGATCGCTGAGTTATAAGCCTGGAGATAAGCCGCTTCTTCCTCACGAAGGATGGCATTAGAGGGGTCATTACAGACATCCAGCTGGATAGATTCCAGTTCAGATTTAACTTAGCGACCTTCACATGCAAGTTGCCCTGCTTGAAACTGAGTTTACGGATGGCCTTTTTTACAAGCTTTCATCTTGGCCACAAGAGTAAACATAGCAACACCTTGGACTTGGAGACCAGGCTGCTGTGATACAAGGCAGAAATTCGTCCTTATGGGCAAGAAAGTTGGGAAATTTGAAAGGCTTCGGCTTGGGGTTCGGCACATTAGGGATACTAACCACAATGGGGCTGTGATCCGATTTCAGGAAAGGCAAAAAGTAGCATTAGCATGGGGAAACTCATCAGTGAAACCAGAGTTCGACATAGCTCTATCTAACTTTTTCATGAGCCCATCCGTTTTACCCCGGCTTTGGTTCCAGGTAAACCTAAGCCCATTCATGCAAATATCGTTAATTTCAACCACATTAAAGCAGTCACGGCCTCCACCATGCTATCATCAACACGGGAGCTGCCCATAGACCGTTCACTCGGGTCAATTATGGCATTAAAATCACCAAGGAGGAGCCAGGGATTACCATTGACAACTTGTTTATGGATTTCAAGCGCCTGCCAACAGTCCCTCCTCGGCACTCTACGGTGATGGGCATACACAAACGAACAATGGAAACCCACACCACCATTCACTGGTTTGACAAAACAGTGAATGACTTGGGGCAGTCTTTCAACAATCATGACCTCCACTAAGTTGGGATCCCAGCCAACAGCAATACGGCACCTACCAGAGCAGACCGAACTGTTGGAGTCCCACAACCAATGACCAAAGACTCGGTTACCAGCAGTTGACGACTTTTTCCTTGGACAACTGAGTTTCAATGATACCACAGACACTATAATTCCCCCCAGCAAGGTGACTCTT
>JAUTDX010000833.1:0-95917 GCA_030844895.1 Ambrosia x helenae
GGATTTGAAGTCTTGTATTGGAGTTGGTTTTTGGGAAAATTGTAGGCGACTTGTGTTGCCTGGTTTATACAAAAACAGAGGAAACTCTGCCGAAATTTCTACAAATTTTTAAGTATAAACGGGATGATATTTATTGTATATTTCATTATGACAATCTTCCAAATATTTTGACAAATGTATTTTCTATAAAATCGCAAGGTTTTCGACAATTGATTTATTACGACATTTAAAGATAAAACGTCGAACAATATTTCCAAAACAATTACATATTATTTACAAAGCGTCAATTGTCAATCTTCAAGGATTTTGGGAACTAAACCATTTCTATTTGAACGGTTTTGAATTACCAAAACGCTTGAGATATTTGAGAACGATTTATACAAAAGTTTATGTTTCGAAACCTTTAAAGACTCGCGGATTTTGGAGAATAAGCGACGATTATTATTAATCGATTTTAAACAACTATACTTATATTTCATCAAAGAGTATTTTCCTTAAAGTAAATTTTACAAGACAAACGCAATTACCCGATTTACAAAACGAACTACGACTTATGATAAGTTATACGTTTTACAATATTAGTCCATCTTGATTTATATTACGAATAGTATCAAGTGAGTATCTTGGGTGCTAGGTCGCATATAGTAATATAAGTCATGATTGATTCGTCGAGATAAAACGCTTAAGACTCGGGTTAATACCCACTAGTCTAGATAGTTGGATACGCTATCTATTAATCGGATAATAAGCTAGGCTTATTTGCAATAGAATATTAAGGTGTCCTTTGTTGGTATTTAGGACACGAGGAAGCCGGTCAAGGCTTTGGAATTTATTTGCTAAGCTAAGCAAGGAAATTAAGGTGAGTTCATACCCCACTTTTTACTGTTTTGATAACTGTTTTCGGGGAAAGATATACTCGTTTTATGAGGAACAATGAATTTCAAACATAACGAAATTCTATGAAAACATATAAATTTATAAATGCTTTTATAAATTTATACATGAACAAACGGAAAACGAAAGGTGTTGCATGAGTTCACTACACTTTCACAAAAACATGCATCCCGGGTTTTGGGATAACTAAATTCAGGTTGGGAACTTGAAACTATTTGGATTCCAGGTTGGGATCTGTTACAATGAATATTTGGATTTAAAACATGTCTATAGTTTTATTCGAACAAACTCTATCACGGAAAGTCCTTCACTACGATACCGAAACTAATTGCCGGACCATGGCAAACGGGATACTAGTGGTAGCGCTATCTAGGTTGACAACCTCACCACGGCTTGGGAAGTGCGTGTGTGAACTATTTATCTTCTTGGGCTTATCATTGTGGATAGACAATGATGGAAGGCAAACAACTTACCCCGCGTATGCGGTGGCACAGTCAACAGTAACTTCGGTACACTCTTGTTGAATAACTATAAAACGGGCTAGCTACCCACGGCATGACTTTTAAATAACATAAATATTCTGCAAACAAACTTGTATTTTATACTACTTGAACTCAACAATTATGGTTACGAAAACTTATGAACTCACCAGCTTTATGTTGACATTTTAAGTATATCTTTCAGGTTAAACTTTTGGCGGCAACACGGTTGGAATAGGTGATGTCTTGGGATTGGGGATCCTAGATGGTTTAGAAATGGCGTTCAGGAATAAAGGTCTTAGACGATATCATTCCGCTGCGAGGCAAAGGGTACCAAACGTTACATCCGACTAGGGGGTAAAGTCGGGGTGTGACAGTTTGGTATCAGAGCCACAGGTTTTAGCAAGATAGGTGTCTGTGTAGATATCTAGGCTTTAATCTGAGTGTTAGAGTTGGGACCAAAATTTCTAAGACAAAATACTTAGCATGAACGCCTAGAAATTGAAATTCCAACCGTTGCCAAATAAGCTACATGACTATTAGTGTGTTAAATCGCACTAGCTTAGAGTACGTTTCTTCGTTGCAAGGAACATTTACTTTTCCTATGTGAATAGTGAGAAATTTCTATAATGGTATATAGAAAGGATAATAGCTCGTGATGGCTAGGTGTACATCACTAGTGACTAGCAAGTCATCGCTTTAGACAGCAAAGTATTTATTCACATAGAGTTTAGCTGAGTCATTGTTTCTTGGTATGGGAACAATTTACTTGCTTATATACTTTGTGCATTTATGTAAAGTACATATAAGTATGTTTCGTAATAATACGTATCGCCAATGGTTATCGGCTCAAGCTTGAACGTATCGAGAAAGCGCACACGTGACGTATTAGTTGGACTAGTTGGTAGCATCGACATGCAAACGGATTTTTGTAGCATTTACGGACTCGATTTGTGTATGCTAAAGTTGATTTGCGTCGGAAACGTCTCGATTAGACACCTCTTTTTGCCGATGAGCATGCGAAGCTGTAATGCAGTCGGAAGAAACACTGGAAAAGTGGCGCACACGACAACATTATATTATGTAATATATAATATATACGTGTTATTATGTGAAAGTATCAAGTGCTAGTGATATAAATTATGATGGGAGTTAATAGGGTGATCTGGTGAGGTAAGTTTTCGATAACGTAGACGTCACGTTATTTCAAACTTACAGGAACTTGATAATTCTAAGAAAATCCATCGTGATGTTATATATGGCAATATATTTTTATAAATAAATAAGAGATAACGACGTGATTGCCAGTTCTCCCATGTTCATGTCATTTGTGACTTCAAACTTCTTAAAGTCAGTAGATCTTGATGATCTTGTTTCTTGAGTTTCTAAAGGTTCATCTCGTAGAACCTAGTTAAATCATTCGTAATGATCTACATCTCTCTTCTTTTCTGTTTGTGACATTCAACATTTTATTGTAAAGGAATTTAATTTTTGCTAGTTCCTTATTTTTCTCACAAAACTTGACGCGTATTTTCTTTTATATACGTGTCGATTATTGTATCTTTGAATTCCATAAATTGGTGAAAGTCCATTGTGGGGCTTCGCATCGAACAGTGATTTCACTAACGATTTGTTTATCATTACGTTGCTCGTAATGTGTGTATTACAATCTTGATGTGTCAGGCCATTGTGGGCAATAAATCATTTAACTACGAGTTTCTTTTCACTCGACACTTTAGTTGAAACGAATTGTTTAGAATTGGTATAGCACCTTGCGGTGAATATTCAATTGACTTAAATTTAAAACACACCTTGCGGTGTCTAATGAAAAAGCTGGTGCACTAGTTACTTCGTTTGAGATGCGCCAATAGTATTCGTTGACAAAATTATTATCTACACTTTTGTTGTTCGTGTAGGAAATTGAAATCGTATATGTTGTCTTGAAACTCGCTTAGATTAAGCATTTGTGGTTTGTTATCAAATGCCTTTGAATTCAATTGATTCTGAAACTATATCTTGTGTCTTGGTATTGACAAGCTCGTTGACTCTATTGTTGCAGTCAAACTTCTATCAATTTATTAGAGATGTCCTTGCTCAAATTTTGAGGACAAAATTCCTGTAACATGGGGAGAATGTGACAACCCGCAAATTTCGATTAATTTCCGTAATATTTTTTTTTATTCGAAGTGATTAAGTATTTATAAATAATATTATTATTACGTTTCTGAAATTAACAGTTCGTTTTAACGAAAGGAAGCATGATCGAAACTTTATCGCAATTTAAACGCGTGTTCTGAAATCAAGCGTCAGACAACAAAAATAATATATTTTTATTCGGTTTACTATTATTATTAATTTCGATTAAAACCGACTAGTGTTTATAAATATTTAGCGAGCCTAAAATAAAAACCGGAGCACGATACGTTATAACGGGTTCGTATACGCGGTATAGCTCACCTACCCATTACCTAATCTTATCACCTTCTTCTTTATAAATTGGCAGCCACCAAGACCAAAGAAAACACAAAACTGAAATCCATCTCTCTCTCTACTTGATCTCTCTCCCTGCTCTCTCCCTTTATCTCTCTAACCTCTCCATCCCTCTCTCCCTCGCACATGCCCTCCCCTTTCCCTGTTATAATAACCGGCCGACCACCACCATCCTAGGTGGCGGCGGCGTGAATCCCGTAGCCACAAAACGAGCAGAACAAGATTGATGATGGTTGTGGTAACGAGGGCGGTGGTGGTCCGATGGGTTGCAGGTTCACAGGTACACCACCTCCAGTTTAGAGATTTGGTGGCTGTGGCTATGGCGGCGCAAGTTTCTAAACCCAATCGGGTCTGTTGTGTGGTGGTTCGTTCTGGTCGTGGGACTGGTTCGTGTTTTGTTCGTGGGTTCGAAAAGGGGTGGCTGGTCATATGGTGGTCCGATGATGGTGGTTTGTTGGGGGTCCGATTAGCGAGGAACTCGTTTTGGGATTTTGGTTTCCGGGCTCGAGTCACGTCTCGCAGGTTTGGTTTGGGGTGAATCGGGTTTTGATCTTAGGTCTTGGTTTATCATGGGATCCAAAGGTTTGGGTTAAGATTGTGGTTCGGGTCTGGTTCCAACTTGGATCCGATCTCGTTTCAGATCTGGTAAATTGAGTCAACTCAGTCAGACTCGAGTGAACAGTTTGGGTTTTTGATGCTCCGGCTCAGATCTGCTTGGCTCGGGTTTCGGGGTACGGAGCACGGTGCTGGTCAAGAGAGTCAAACCTGGTCAACGACCAGCATGTCGTCAAGACGGTGATGATGAGCGTACAATATGGTATAACTAAAACTCTTGTATTTATTTGGTGTGACTATAGTTATAAATTAGATATAGATTCAAGTGATAAATATTGTTATCTTGCGATCGAACCGAAAATATATTGATTAATAAATATATATATAGCGTGACTTGATATTTTTGGACCTCGAACTAAATTCATTGGACTATATATATGTGTATAGATATATATATATATATATATTACCGCGTTTTTATATAGATAAGTAGTTTATATAAAAGTTATCGAAACGTATAAGGACTTTTAAATTGGTATGATAAATAAACGGATTTGAAGTCTTGTATTGGAGATTGGTTTTTGGGAAAATTGTAGGCGACTTGTGTTGCCTGGTTTATACAAAAACAGAGGAAACTCTGCCGAAATTTCTACAAATTTTTAAGTATAAACGGGATGATATTTATTGTATATTTCATTATGACAATCTTCCAAATATTTTGACAAATGTATTTTCTATAAAATCGCAAGGTTTTCGACAATTGATTTATTACGACATTTAAAGATAAAACGTCGAACAATATTTCCAAAACAATTACATATTATTTACAAAGCGTCAATTGTCAATCTTCAAGGATTTTGGGAACTAAACCATTTCTATTTAAACGGTTTTGAATTACAAAACGCTTGAGATATTTGAGAACGATTTATACAAAAGTTTATGTTTCGAAACCTTTAAAGACTCGCGGATTTTGGAGAATAAGCGACGATTATTATTAATCGATTTTAAACAACTATACTTATATTTCATCAAAGAGTATTTTCCTTAAAGTAAATTTTACAAGACAAACGCAATTACCCGATTTACAAAACGAACTACGACTTATGATAAGTTATACGTTTTACAATATTAGTCCATCTTGATTTATATACGAATAGTATCAAGTGAGTATCTTGGGTGCTAGGTCGCATATAGTAATATAAGTCATGATTGATTCGTCGAGATAAAACGCTTAAGACTCGGGTTAATACCCACTAGTCTAGATAGTTGGATACGCTATCTATTAATCGGATAATAAGCTAGGCTTATTTGCAATAGAATATTAAGGTGTCCTTTGTTGGTATTTAGGACACGAGGAAGCCGGTCAAGGCTTTGGAATTTATTTGCTAAGCTAAGCAAGGAAATTAAGGTGAGTTCATACCCCACTTTTTACTGTTTTGATAACTGTTTTCGGGGAAAGATATACTCGTTTTATGAGGAACAATGAATTTCAAACATAACGAAATTCTATGAAAACATATAAATTTATAAATGCTTTTATAAATTTATACATGAACAAACGGAAAACGAAAGGTGTTGCATGAGTTCACTACACTTTCACAAAAACATGCATCCCGGGTTTTGGGATAACTAAATTCAGGTTGGGAACTTGAAACTATTTGGATTCCAGGTTGGGATCTGTTACAATGAATATTTGGATTTAAAACATGTCTATAGTTTTATTCGAACAAACTCTATCACGGAAAGTCCTTCACTACGATACCGAAACTAATTGCCGGACCATGGCAAACGGGATACTAGTTGGTAGCGCTATCTAGGTTGACAACCTCACCACGGCTTGGGAAGTGCGTGTGTGAACTATTTATCTTCTTGGGCTTATCATTGTGGATAGACAATGATGGAAGGCAAACAACTTACCCCGCGTATGCGGTGGCACAGTCAACAGTAACTTCGGTACACTCTTGTTGAATAACTATAAAACGGGCTAGCTACCCACGGCATGACTTTTAAATAACATAAATATTCTGCAAACAAACTTGTATTTTATACTACTTGAACTCAACAATTATGGTTACGAAAACTTATGAACTCACCAGCTTTATGTTGACATTTTAAGTATATCTTTCAGGTTAAACTTTTGGCGGCAACACGGTTGGAATAGGTGATGTCTTGGGATTGGGGATCCTAGATGGTTTAGAAATGGCGTTCAGGAATAAAGGTCTTAGACGATATCATTCCGCTGCGAGGCAAAGGGTACCAAACGTTACATCCGACTAGGGGGTAAAGTCGGGGTGTGACAAGTTAGCAGCCGATTGTGAGCTGGCAGCCAGTTGTGAGGTTGTCGTGGCATCAATATGGTTATGCCGTGGGCGACATTAGTAGGTGCGAGGAAAATGTGTGACAGACGGGTGAGGTATTGGCCTTAAAGGTGGGGTAGAGGATGGGACCGGTTGGGGTATTAGATGGCGAAAGAATTGAAAACCCAGTGGGGTGGTGTCATCAAGAAAAGTATATGTGGAAGGGATGTAGGAATGGTGTACAAGAAAGTAACCTCGTCAGAGGTGACATGGTGAGATACGTGGACTCTCTCGGTGGTTGGGTCGAAACAACGGTAACCACGAAAATTTTGGGGATATCCTTGGAAAATACACAGAACAGATCGTTAGTGTAGTTTGTGGGGTTGGGTAGCGGATTGGTTGGGGTAGCATGCACATCCAAACATGCAAAGGTGATCATATGTGGGGTGGCGGAGGGATAAGGCAAAAGTGGGAGTGAAAAAAAATTTAAATGCTTGTTGGGTAAAATATTGTGAAGGTAGATGACAGTATGTAAAGCTTCAACCTAAAACAAAGGAGGAAGTCTAGCATGAATGAGCAAAGAGCGCTTGATGTCATTGAGACGACGAATCATCCGCTCAGCATAGACATTTTGTGAAAAGGTTTGTGGGCATGAAAAAGCGAAATAAAAGGTCGTGCTGGGTAGCAAAGCTTTAAAAGCATGATTGTCAAATTCCCCGCCAAGATCACACTGAAATGGTTTTATGTTCCTATTGAATTGAGTGGCTATGAGGCGGTGGAATTTTACAAAAGTGGGAAAGATCTAGGATTTATTTTTCAATGGATAAACCCAAACAAAATGAGAGAAGTTGTCGATTAAATCCATGTAATATTTGTAATCGGTTTTGCTTTTTATTGGGGATGTCCACAAGACACAGTGAGTTATATCAAATGGAGTAAACGTAAATGATGTAGATTCATAAAAAGGAAGATGTGTACTATTAGATACATGACAAGAATTGCAAAAACTAGAAATTTGATGTTTATTACATGAAAAACCAAAATTACGACTAAGAATATCTAAGACTTGTGACCCAGGATGTCCAAGCCGAGCATGCCATGATAGAGAGGGTGATGTGAGTGAGCAAGCTTGAGGTAGAAATGTTGGTGGAGTGATTGGATAGAGATTCCCGATGTTATTGTGGCGGGACAGGTGGCGTCCCTTTTTGAGGTCCTCCACAGAAAGCCCAAAAGGATCAAATTCTATGGAAAAGTTGTTATCACGGGTAAATCGACAAACCGATAAAAGGTTTTTGATAATGGGATGGCTATAAAGGATTTGTGGTAAAATATAGTTACGGTTATGGATAGGTAGGAAGACTGTGCCAGAGCCCTCAATTGGTAAAACACAGCCATTACCTACCAAAAGTTTAGTTGATACAGGAAAAGGATCTGGATGAGAAATCATACCACGGTTATCAGAAACGTGACGTTCAGCTCCAGTATCAAAGTATGGCGTCTGGCCCGGGCATGCAAGCTGAGACGTGTGATATGCAGCACTCAAGTCTGAGGGGTTTAAAGCATCGGAACCATGTTGAGGTGGGCCGTAGGGCTGAAAGAGTACATCTGTTGTTGTCAAGGATAATCCGCGTATTGAGCCGAAGGAGGCTGGTGTGGAGTCTGCATATTGGGTCGCCATTGTGACTAGGTCGGGGTATTGACATGGTGGTGTGGTCCCCCAGGCCCATTGAGGATACGAGCTTGGTTGAAAAGCCCAATTTGTCTTACCATGAGAAGTTGGACGGTTCCTCGCCCCCCTCGGTGAGATTGTGACCGATCACCACGTCCTTGATAAGACGAGTAGCGAGGCGCCGGCTCCTGTAAATGGAACGACTAATCGGCTGTTGGTCCGATTGTAGGGATTGTTTGGGCAGCTGATGCTGCTGAAGTTGGGGCTGCCCCAACCGAAGATGTATTATGTTGTTGAGCTTCTTGGCGAAGAACCTCGTCATGGAGCATGGACCGGGCCAAATCCCAATCGGCTTCTTGGTTATTTATGAAGGTTGTTGTGGTGTCAAACTAAAGGGATAGGCCACGAACTAACTTAAGGACAAGTCGTGACTCAGTGACCGGCTGATCAACATCCTATAACTGATATGCAAGGGATTTGAGTTGTTCACAATAGTCATCAACGGAGCTGCACTGTTTGAGTTGACGAATTTAGATTCAATGGAGGCGGCCTTGGCTTGTTTATTGCTGAGGAAAATCTTTTCCAATTTAAGCCACACGGTGCGGGTTGTTGCTTCAGTGTCGAGAGGACGGGTTAGAAGGTCGTTTGAGATGGTATTGTATATCCATTGAGACACTAAAGCGACGAGTTCCTTCCAAGATTCATAAGCTGGGTCTGAAGACTCGGGGGGGGGGGGGGGGTGTTATCGATGTGGTTAAGCATTTTAGATGACATGGTGTGAAGTTTAAAGAGCTTCCCCCATGACATATAGGCGATTTTGGTGCCATCGAGGATGTGTATTTTGGTCTGGATGTTTATAACGGAATATGCGAGGTGAAGGGGTTTGAGTTTGATGTTGTCAATGGTGTTGGATGGTACATCAGGTTTAGTCATGGTGAAGGAAACAAGGTCGAAGATGATATCAAAGGCTGTTGTGGGTTGGTTGTTAACGAAGGAGGAGAAGCTGCAGGAGATCGGCTACTTGGGAAGGAAGGAACCGAAAAGAAAAGAGGGTAGGGAAAAACAGGTAATCAGAACCATAGATCTGATACCATAAAAGTTTTGGTATAATGTTTTTCCTCGATCATTCATTGAAAACTCATACCCTTTAAAAAGGGAATAATACAAGAGATAATCCCTATTTATTTACAAGGAAAGTATATCTCTAAGAATCATAATATAATTATACAATGTACTAATTAATAATAAATATATGACTAATTTACAAGTTTTGTCATTTAGGTTTATACCCAATTGCAAAGAATGTCCTTTAATTTCAAAAATGATTGGTTTTGTACCCTATCTTTTAAAATCTTGCACGTTATGTCCTTTATGCCTAACTCGGTTAGTTTTCTTTGTTAAGTTTGGTCACATGACTTGCACGTGAGGGTATACTTGTCTTTTTACCTTTATATTATTTTAAAAAAACTTTTAAGAAAAAAAGTTGAAAAATAAATTATAGTTATATATCAGTATACCTCTCTCTCTCTCTCTCTGCACCACCTACACAATCTTCCACCACCTTGAAGAACCACCCTTGCCACCACCTGTTGCCACCGGCATCACCACCACACCATCACCTACTACCAGTCCACCAATCACCCCACACCATCACGATATTCCTTCACCTTGAAGCCCTTAAGTCCTTAACCCGCCGCACTCAACCCACCACCAGCCACCGCTACCAACCTACCACCCACCCCATTTCTCTCTCATCTGAAACCCCCCATCGCACCAAGAAACATCCGTAACTGTTCCCCTGCCATCGCCAGATAACCACTCATCATCGTTCTAACCCCCCTCTCTCTACTTACAACCACAACCCTAACCTCTCACAACCCAAATTCATAAAAAAATATCATTAACAATCATTTTGATCCTTTAAAATGGTGCCGAATTCAGTTTAATTTTATCAACAAGCTCAGTCACTTCAATCCCTTTTTAGGGTTTCTAGTTAAAAATAGGGCTTTTTTTTGTTGTTGCCGGTGGTCTGCTCCGTTCATCGGAGGAGTTTAATTTTATCAACAAGCTCAGTCACTTCAACTTACATTTCGTTAATCGCTAATATCAATTTTCTCTATCTGATTTCAATAATTTGGTGGTCGGGTTAGGGTTCAGTTCAGGGTTTTGGGGTGGGGGGTTTGATGTTAGGGTTTAGGGTATTTAGCAGGTGATTGGTCGTTGATGGTGGCGAGGGTGGGCTGGCCGACGGGTGTGGTGGTCAGCGACATGAATGTGGGTTGTAGGTGGTGGTGGAAGGTGGTTCTGGAATGTGGTGGTGTAGGTGGTAGTGGAGGGTATTTCTAGAATGTGGTGGTGTAGGTGGTGGAAGGAGGTGGTGGTGTAGGTGGTGGAAGGAGGACCTGCAATGCATGTGGATTCAATTTGATTGTTAAATGAGACTGAATTAGGGTTTATAATCAGTGATTTGGGGGAGAAGTGAAGGGGGTGGGTCAATTTACTAATACACCCTCGTGTGCAAGTCATATGACCAAACTTAACGGAGAAAACTAACCAAGTTAGGCATAAAGGACATAACGTGCAAGATTTTAAAAGATAAAGTACAAAACCAATCAATTTTGAAGTTAAAGGACATTCTTTGCAATTGGGTATAAACCTAAAGTACAAAACTTGTAATTCAGTCTAAATATATTAAATATATCGGCTAAATATAAATTGTTACAAACAAAATGTATATATATCACTTTAGGTATATGTGAATGTTCACTCTATCTCAAGATATAGTGATTTTATATGGTTCATCGTGTTGATGATGAATATGTTCATCAAAGTGACTTATATTAAGACTTAGGTTTAAGTCCTTAAGACTCAATGGTGAAGCCTTGGAGATTAAAGAGAAACGAGCTTTGATCCTAATGGATGGAATTAATTATGGTTTTTAAAAAATACTCTCACACACACACACCCATACCCAGAGAACAAACTCTTAAGCCAATTGAAGTCCGATTCTGTTTCAGGCAAGTGTGCAAGTCCGACAGTGCACCACCACTGTTAAGAACCGGTGTACCTAGAGAACAAACCGTGAATCTATTTAAGAGAATTGTAACACAAGCCCGGTTCACGTTGATGATTTTGTCTTCGATTTCAGTGTAGTATTTCTAACAGTTGGGTCATGGATGGCTCCATTATTTGAACCCGAATTAAGGACGTTTAATATTTAACAAAGGGGGTTGAGTTTAAGCTCAACCAAAATCCTACACAAGCAAACATGTTTTAAGTATATTGAAACGATCACAATATTCAAGCGGTAATTCAAACCGTAAAAAAGTAACTAGTTTAATACTTGTGCATGTGTCTTCAAATTTAAGATCCAAGAAATCGAAGCACTAAACGGTTTCATGAATAAAGAAAGCAAATACAAAACACAAAATCTAAAAGAAACCTAAAAAACACACAAACGTATATGTTATCTAAGTGAGAAGAAATCGATTTAGCATACCGCAACGTGCGCGTATATAAAACACGACTATTAGATTGGCCGCGCTGCAACGCGTAGGGGTCAAGATCTAGTTTCAGTTTAAAAACTAACAAACCAATTTCACGCTATGATAAATTAATATTTGTGATAAAATAAATTATATTCAATGAACTTTCGATTCCTTATAGCGGCGGGCTGGCTTTCATACGATGCAAACCACTTTTTGTGACCATGACGTGAAATCAGATATAAACTACCATACAATATTTTACTAAATAACTAATTATTAACAAAACATTAATCATTTTGAATTTCAGTTTCACTTTTTATACTTTAAAAATATAAGCCTTTAATTAATTCAATTTCATTTAGTTTAACTTTCTCTCACAAGTTGTATTTGTTAATTTTATTAAAAAAACATAATTCTTCTATCGACATTCTGGTAAAAATATTGTTGAACATGAAATTGTGTTCAAAATAGAGTATCTCTTAGACTCGTAAGATATAATGATTGCCAGTAATGTGAGGATGGCGCATAGTCGGAATCTATACCGATATTGGTTTTTAATGTCTTCGATCAATATAAAACATGCGCTGATGTTATTTTAGGCGTCTAACGACTATACTTTTTTGGTTCTCTTTCGGTTGGAGTCGTATTCAAATATGGTATCATAAATTGTACCATATAACCAGACAACCAGTATCATAATGAACTGAACTGATACCGACCTAAAACGAATTTCAATTGCATCACGCAAGGGAATTCTACTTCTATATTTTTAAATTGCTACTATTAAATAATCACACTTAGATCGTTCATGTAAATTACGAAGTACTTGATTCAAAATACGCTTGAGTATTAAGTATAGGTAAATAAAATAATTAAAAAATTGCAAGCGGGTGATGCATCGTTGAGTTACTGACGATTCCTGTGTTGTTAGAAATCTGAAGTGATTTGCAAACTAACATTTTAATATTTTATCATCATTATTATCTTCATAAGGATTTCAAATCAGATATACTATCAGAGTTCCACCAGCATAATGCATGTTCTTTCGTAGTAATCAAAATTCCCATATAAACTTCATCATAGTTACAATTTTTAACAAAATAAGTTCTCATTCACCACGTCCTTATAAATAAAATAAAAAACAACTTTGTTTAACAATAAAAACTCATCATCAAAGTCATAACTTTAAATTATACTACTAATAATAACTAGGTAGATATCATGACGCGCGTTGCGCGTTTTGGAATAAGTATTTAAGAGTTGTTAGGTAATTTGGTTATGCTCATTAAAAATGTTAATAACATTACATAGGTTTTTAAGTTTGGTTAAGGCGCATGGTATGTTAAATAAGTTTTTTAGAAAGTTAATTATAACAACCTAATAATATTGGCTAAGATTACAGGAAATTAGATCATAATAAAAGTGTACAGGACTTGTTGCAAGGCTGCTCCCAAACATCACATAGGTTTTTAAGTTTGGTTAATGCACATTACATAGTATCCTAATACGATTACATAAGTTTTAATAACATCCTAAATTCCTAATAATAAACATGAAGACAGATCCTAGCAAAAGTGTTCAGGACTTGCTGCAAGGCTGCTGCTTCTGAATTAAATAATTTTCAGTCATATTATTTAAAACGTATTTATTGTTAATGCTCAATTATGTCAGCAAACTTATTTGTAGCCTGACTGGTTTGAGTCTTTGGTTAGGTGAAGCCTGCTCAGGTTCAATCCCTGTGATATGTATGTTTTTTTTACCACACTTTTGCTAATAACTTAGTATTAATAGGTGCCACTAATTTTTTTGGTAAAAAAAACTTATTTGGATTGAATACCACATTCTCAGAATCTATATTCTGATTCCACAAATTTTTCACAGAAGCTCCTTAGTGCAACATATCAAGGTATTCGCCTACCCTATGTAAACCTGTCCACTTTTTTTCACTGTCCAGAAACCTGCACTTGGGTTACTAACCATTCACCTAAACAATCGATTAACTAAACGACCTAACTGTAAATACTACCCACCATTTGAGGTTGTAATTTTGAAGCCTACTCAAATCATCTAAATAACCTACACTAACCTGCCAAGACTTGTGTCGCGCGTAGTGACACGACCAAGCACCTCGGAATCTAACCACCTCAGACTTCACACCGAAACGACCGAGTCTAACCAAAATGTTAACTGGAAATTCTAACTACCCTATTCAAACCATTTAAATAACTTAAACTACCCTACCTAAAGTTGTAACTTGGAAACCCAATTATGATGCCCTTAAAACAGCCGCATATACAACCAGACACCTAAGCGCCTCATAACTCGCGCATCGAACCTATGTTCTGATCTACCAATTTTTTTGAAACAGGTTGCTTAGTGCAAGATATCTGCATTTGGATTACTAAGCATTCACCTAAACAATCGACTAACTAAACGACCTAACTCTAAATACTACCCACCATTTGAGGCTGCAATTTTGAAACCTGTTCAAACCATCTAAATAACCTACACTAACCTGCTAAAAGCTGTTACTGAAAAACAAATATAATGTCGTTCAACAACTGCTTACACAGTGGCACGCACCTCAGCATCTAAACGCCTCAGAATTCACACAAACGACCCAGCCTAACCAAAACACCTAACTGCAAATACTAACTACTGTCCATCACTTAAAAATACAATTTTTAAACCTATTCAAACAATTTAGATAACCTAAACTACCCTACTCAGAATTGTATATCATTACCTGTTGATAAAGAGCATAAGCCTTAGCTCTGTCCCTCTTAATGGTACCATCTTGTTTCATTTGTTCTTTTGTCCTCAATTCTTCTGCTGTTCCATGACTATTGCACCACCCACCCTATCCATCAAAATTCAAAACAACATTAGCTTGGTAACTAATAATTACAATCTAAAATGCCAAAAAAACAACAACATTGTTTAGAAAATAAGATGCAATAAAAGCCTGGATATATATAAAGTATAAACAAACTCACCCTGATTTAGCAATCGATAACGATCGGGCAAATGTGTAAACGTCTACTTGCCATTCTACTGTAAACGTCTTTCGATTCTTAATGGTTTAACATTTATTTATTAAAAAGAAAAGTTATATTTGGCATACCCATAAGGTCTAAACCCTTAGACCGCTAAATAATCAGACATACCTAGAATAATGATGAAACAAAAGTACAATTATCACAATATGTTAAATTGCCTTTTATCAATAGTAGTCTAGCACCAAATTCAGTAAACTACAAAATATCCATGAATGGTTGAATGTCTACTATTCAATTTCAGTACCAAAATACACAGAAAAATTATTTTGTGAACATAAAACTTAATATGAAAGATAATATTTGTAGTAACCGAGCTGAAAATTTTATGGCTTAACTGAGGAAACATGGATTACTGAATTGGACTGATGAAACTCTTTTGAACATAGTACAAACTTAATATGCCAACCGTCTTTCCCTCATATCTAAGAAGTATTAGTACTAATTATTCATCAGGAGTTCAAGGCTGGCAAAGTTAATCACAACTTTCCCTGCGGTTGTTCGGCTGCGTACTCTGAGATATGGATGATCCAAATAGACAACCGGTACGAAGCGCAAAAGCGTCCAAACAGTAGAATATGTTCGAATCCAGAGAGAGAACAAATCTGGGTTTATATTCGACCTTGCAATCTAAAACCTAACACAAAGCATAGAAATGACCGAATACTAAGACAATGAAATTTCACAGTTAATAAAATCAGTTAGAAACAAATAAATAAATAGTGTACAAGACCTTAAATCCTTAACCATCCATAAAAAGGATGCCAAATCCAGGAGCACATCCATGCCAATAACTTTTTTACCAACCTTCGCCTGGCCAAGTCACCAAATTTGCAGCTACACTGTCCAAAAATTATATTATTGCAATATTTTAAATAATTGGACTTAAAAGCCTTTATGCATGAAGAATATACATTGGGGACTTTCTAAATGTAAGTCATATCCTTTTTAGGTTGTGAAGAACAACAAAAATATAATAACTACTAAAATATAAAACATAAACTTAAACCATGTCAAATGGATCTTATCTTTCTACCTAGCGAAGAATATAACCAGGTTACATCACCCGGAATTCTCAAAGCAAGTCGTGAGCCTGGTAAAGGATGCGACACTGAAACATCTAAAATCTTTCCAAACCAGTAGCTTCAAACCCTGCACTGGAATGATTTCCACACTGTGATCTAATCACTTATGCGCTTCCTTACAAACCTAAATAACTCAATTTACACACGATTCGTCCTATCAAAAAATAAGTTAGCCAATTAGCAAACTCTTATAAATGTAACTCTCTGGGAAGCAATGTATTGAAGTCTACTTAGTGTATCAAGGTATCAACTCATAACCACCACTGCTATAGCCTTCTTCACAACCAGACATCGTCATTAGAATCTCTGATTGCAATGCTGGATAGTTGGCTTTCTCCAAACAATCTGATCACAAAAAACTAATAAACAAAAAAAAACACTCAAATCAAAAGCAAGATTTCACGATAAAGAAAAACACTTGCATTAGATTAATCCACCACTAACATTACCTTCAAATGATTATTTTCCTACCTCGATAGATAGACCCAAAAGCTTTTAACGAATAAGAAAAAACTTACCTGATTTCTTCTATTCATTCACCTTCAGTGCATTAAAACCTCTGTTAACTTTTTAGTCTTCCGTAATCAAAACGAAAACAATAAAAACCTTTTAAAGATGAATTTACAATTAATACAGAATAAATGTATTAGAACAGAACATATAAGCTATTCACTAACCGGATCCAACGGATGTATAAGTCGATTCGATAAACAAAACTATTCTTTCATCGATAGAGACGGTAACGATTCCGATGTAACCAACAACCATATCCACCATTTCCACTATACAAAATCTCTGCCCACAGCTCATGCGGAGGTGGACGCGGTAGGGGCAGACACAACAGCGACATCCGTCTCTCTTGAGCAGCATATGGTCAGAGGTGAAGGCGGCGGATGGCGGAACGGCCTCCATATGGTGTTGATGTTATAGATGGAGAATGGGCATCGGTTGAAGGAGGCGAGGGAGAAGAGACGTGTGATGAGATCGTAGCTCCGGCGAGACAAAAAACGGATCGTATCTGTGTTTGTGGAAAGAAAGAAAGAAAGAAAGAAAGAAAGAAAGAAAGAAAAGAGAAATGGTGGGTGACGTGTGGAAGGAAAGAGAAAACGGTGTTTGAGAAGCAGACACGTTAGGCAATAAGACACGTGTAATAAGCAGCAGCAGACAGTGTGTCCACTCAAGAAGACGCAGGAAATTACCAAACTGCCCCTAAAATAAGTAAAAAAAAAATAAAAACAATGCCAGGACTCGAACCCGGCCACACCCTATAACAGAATACCACCCTAACCAACTGGACTTGAAATGTTTTTGTTATCTTATTCTGACTTAATAATATAAATATAATGATAAAATGCCTTACATAAAAAATCACTATTCATTAACCTTCTATTATTAATATAGTATAACTAGTTTTTAACCCACCGCGCGTTGCGCGGCGTGCGGCGGGTTTTATAATGTAATATCATACGTACAAAACATACAGAATAAAGCATGAAAACAAACACCAATTTTACGTCGAAACATAGACACACTAAAATTTATATGAAAAAGTGTAACAAATTTTCATCAAGATTAGACGAACTTAGATTTACACAAATTATGTGGTGTGGTTATGTATAAATTATTATCAAACCTTTAAGTCAAAACATACCCCTGCGAAGCAAAGTGTAATAAAAATGCATCTAATATAAGTTGTATATAAAAACAAAAGAAAAGACTTCTATAATAAAAGTTATTTTATTACTTTTGTGTTAAGTGAAGAAAATAACACACCAGTTTAAAAAGATGATCAAAACCATGTCCTGGTTTTTCTAAAGTCTAAACCAAAGGAAAAGCAGTAAAAATGGAAACGCAAGAGGTGCTTTTACTTAATGTACATTTATTAAATCTCCAACTTTTTAAGATTTTACAGACACCATCCATCCCCATCGACCCAGCTTCATCTTTTTAGTTTTCATCCGCCACCACCACTCTGATGTACCGTCATCGCCATCACCGTCGGCCAGACACCGCGGCGCCCTTGGCCGCTTTCGTCACTGCTCGCCAATAATGCCAACCCAAACCTTCGACATCGTTTCGCCTTCCCGTCCCCATTATAGAGGTACTCGATTAAAAGAGTTGTCCCTTTGGGTGCAACGACCACGAGCCAGCCTCCCCGCCATCTCCGGCACAGTAGGACCATCAGCCACTTTACTCATTTTCCGGGCGAAAGATTGACACCCAGAAGTCGGCTAAGGTGGTACTACACGGCGGTGGTTTCAACGACCGACGCCATCTTTGGCAAAAGATGGAAACCCAGGAGCCAATCATACCCGGCGGTGGCAAAAGATGGAAACCCAGGAGCCGACCATACCCAGGGATGGTGCTAATCGGTTGTACCGTCGGTGGCGCAAGGAGTTTTCCGACGTAGATTTCAGCCGTTAGTACCCTAAGCTGATGGCGCAAGTTATCACCAGTACACTGGTCCTAAGACCATATTCAAAATGTAAGAGTATATAATTATTAATAACTCTAAAAGCAAGTCCAAACGCCTCCAAAACACAAAAAAAAATGGACAAAAGTACAAATAACCTTTTATATATAAAAAATATATTAAGTAACAATACAATCACCCAATTATAATAACTAGTGGTATTTTATAACGCGCGTTGCGCGAAAGACAATTAGGTTTCCACCCACGCTGCATGACGATTTTTTTATGAACAAAGGATAACCGCTTTACTCTTAAGAAAGAAAATGAATAATTTACGATCATATATCAGTAGAGTTCATGATGCAAACAAAGCTACCTTTCACTCCTCTTTTCTTCTTCAATTTGCAAGCGAAATTGAATATGTTAGCAACATACAATGGATCGTAACATTATCATATACTAAAAGACAAGTGAAAGGTAAATAAAAATTAATAAGTGTAGCAAACTAATTCCCCGACTTCTTTAGTGTTATCTTCTTTACCTACAAAAAGTAATACCAAACACAGGTGAAGGCTAAATAAAAATTAATCACTCTAGCAAAAAAGTCACTAATTTAATTTCAAACAAATTAAATTTCTTAATCACTTTGTGCTACAAATTTAACCTGTTAAAAAATAGTGTAAAATACAACTACACCATGGAATGAGCGCATACATGTAATCATAGGTTCTGCGTTCTTTGTATCCCGGATTGCAGCAATTTACCTGAAGAGATGATTTATATTAGCCAGCAGTAAAAGCATAATACAATTGATAACCTAATCACAAGCATTATTGTAGAGATCAGAAACCACAACACTTGTTCACCTACATGCCAAACAAATTAAGCAAAAAAAAAAAAAAAAAGACTACTCCATACAACCAACACACATTAAATCAATAGTACATTCCATCATCCAAATCACAAATAAGACAACCAATTACCAACCTAGCCTAAATCCACCGATCAAACAAAGAATTTCAAACACAACCACCAGTACAAAGTACACATTTTTATACAAATAAGCACCATCTAAAATCATATAAAAATAAAAAATAAAAAATAAATAAAAAAAGAAAAATTCTACACTGCATGAACCAATTTCACAACCAAAAAATTCAAATTTGATACACAGACTGATACATAATAATATATAATAACAAAACAATAATAATCTTTAATATTTTGCAGCTTAAACAACAACTTACTATCAAGATAGCTTGCAAGAGAAGTAGAGAGATAAAAATCTTCAGGTTAGCTGCACTTGTTCTTTAGTGGATCTATAGCACGGTCTCGAATGATTTATTGGTGTGTATCCTTGACTCATAGGCCACAACACGAGCAGCATGGAAAAAGTTAGAGAAATGTTTTCTCAGTAATACAAAAGCCCGAGCCGCATCTCTAGAAACAAAGTTTTGCAATAGTTTTCACTTTTCACCCATTAACCCCTATAATCCTATATGCTATACCCTTTTCATTCACATCACATACGAGTAAACCAAATTGTACACTATCAAATCTTTGGATGACTCATACATCATGTACTCATCAAAAAAATATATATTTATTTATACCCATCTTAAGAAGGAATGTGAGGCTCAGGCGCATAACGGGAAGTTGTTCGGTTGCACACCATTAATGCCATCACAATCGACTTCCACGTCGTATACGCTAACATCATAGCCAACCGCTAATTCAGAGGGAAACAACAAAACACTCGTGGGGCAGCAATTAACAAAACAAAGACCCTCAGCCGCAGAGCGGGAAGTCAGGCGCTTGCACAGCAGTAGCGACATGACAATCGACTACCGAACCACTTACGCCACCATCACAGCCAACCACCAATTCATAGGAAATCACTACTAATTATAGCGATACATTCAGAGGTAAACGCCCTTAACGGGCAGCAATTAACACAGCAAAGAGGCTCAGGCGCATAACGGGAAGTCGTTCGGTTGCACAACATTAGTGCCATCACGATCGACTTCCACGTTATATACGCTAACATCATAACCAACGGCTAATTTAGAGGAAAACAACAAAGCACCCGAAAACCAACACAACTTCTTCTAAACATACAAACAGCCACATAAAACAAAACCACATAACGCCGGAAATGTTACCACCTCTACAGTTGGGGTCAAATGTGGTTCTTGAAACGACATGGCTGGACACGGGTTGCAAGTGCATAAAAGGCCACTTGCCGTCCTCGATTATGCCACGCGAAACAATAATCTTCGCCACAAACATCATAGCCCAGCTATTGAACACAATATAACAATCAATTAGGAATAACAAAAATACCAACTCAGGTAAGAGACTGAACACGAACCTCGTACGTAATCAATGCTTTCAAGGTGTAGGTGAGAACTTCCTGTACGGCCAACTTGAGAAGCCGAATTTGATTCGGGCGTCACCGAAACGCAAACAAATATAAGGGGTTATTGAATAAAGAATGCTCACCAACGTATGAAAGTGGTTAATCAATCATCTGTTGTGAATTCTGAATCGTTTGGCCTTTTCTAATTTGTACCTAATATTCCCATAAATCCTTAAAACTCCTGATCCAATTCCTAGAATCAATTTAATTAATGACTTATATATGGAATAACTTACCAGTCTTTCATATTGAAGTGTTATTATCTTTGTAGACTCCCCTGTTAGTTAATGATAGCCACCTAGCATCATATTCATGTTTGTTTCTC
This sequence comes from Ambrosia x helenae, assembly GCA_030844895.1. Taxonomy (NCBI): domain Eukaryota; kingdom Viridiplantae; phylum Streptophyta; class Magnoliopsida; order Asterales; family Asteraceae; genus Ambrosia; species Ambrosia x helenae. The sequence continues at coordinate 21,171 of JAUTDX010000833.1, forward strand.
AAATATAAATATTCCAAACATCATATGCCATGGAATCTGGAATCTTGAATTGAAAACCTTAATTTGTTTACCTATAAAATTGATCATCATAAATTATTGAAGCTACTTTCCCTCGATGAACACCAAACACCACAAAATTCCTTTTTTCTTCTACCAAAGGCCACATATCTCCTCTCCCTATCTAGAAATAAAATTTGTATTAAAATGAAATTTTTCAAGATTTAGATAATCTTAATTTTCAATAAGTGAATGATCAGAAGATCAAAAAGCAACAATAATTTAAATTTCTTATGAAATAAAATTAATACCTAATCCGACATAGAAACCGCTGGGAGACACGGTGGCTAAGTACTCCAGAGTCAGCATGATTTTGGTCCAAAAGAGTCAACCTACAAGACCAAAAACCAACAGCTCATAACAAAATCGTATACAAACAAATATTGCGTGACAAACCTGTTAGTTTAGAATGACCGCAATTAGGCACCATCACATCCCATCACAATTGCCATTAGATAAGCATATGCCCTCCCCTTCTGACGGGTCAAGCGGACACCATCACCTAAGCGTCTGCGGTGGCGCATAGGGTAATAACACCACCCAAAGATGCCAACAACCACCGCCATCAGACCCTGGCATAATTCAACAACGAACACACAACACAAAAGAGAGATAACTCCATTTGAGCAATAAGCCAATAATTGAAAAGGCAAAAATTAATAATGCAAATAATTTACAAACTTACATATCGAAATCCCATCATTTAAAATAATTCAAAAAGCAAAAAATTACAAACGCATCATGTTCTAAACACCTCCAATTTACACAATTAACACAAAATATGCAGATAGCTTTCCAAAGATCTCACCTTAAGTTTCAGAAATCTTTTCAAAGTTGCAGTGTGTTGTGCTAATTTTGATGAATCATTCACTCGAGATCAGAAATTTTGTGTACCGACAACGCGTTTTGAAGGTTTTATACACCCACTAAGACAACTCACCGCCACCAGCCTTAACCTTGAGCAGGACCACCGTCCAAAGAAAACAACCACGCCGATGATGGTTGTTTTTAGAGAGAGGAAAAAAGAGTAGAAAGAGAGAGCAAATGTTTAAGAGAGAGAGAGATTGGATGAATCTATATCTATATATATATATATATATAATGGGTTTCGTAACCCAAATATCACAAACCACATTACAGATCTGCTCGAAAAACGGTTTGCCGATCTGTTTGGTGCCACCGTCGCCTTCCACCGTCTGTAAAGAAGCCTCGCCTCTGTTCTTCCTTCGATCGGGTGAGAGAGAAGGGTATTGCGGGTATATGGGTGAGAGAGAGGTTGAGATGAGAGAGAATCGAAGAAGATTAAAAAGATGAAGAAGAAAAAAAAGTCTGATATGTGTTTGTGTGAGAGAGATGTGAGTCATTATTTGGAGATGCAAGGGAAGAGGACACGTATGTGTACAGCTGTGTACTTAATCAACATATGTGTATGATGGATAGATAAAGGGGCTGAAATAACGAAAAAATTACATATATGCCACAAAACACTGTTTAAATCAAAAGGATTATTATTAGTATATAATTATTATTATTATTATTAGATATGGAAACAGAGAAGAAAGAAAGGAACAAGAAAAACTTTACAAACACGGAGGATCCACCTTTTTGAGTTTTTTGAGTTTTGACCACCAAATGATGATGCAATCATCCCCCTCCAATCTCCCTATAAATACCACCCCGACACTTATTATTTCATCTCATAAACCTTTCAAAAAAAATTATTCATCTCAATAAAGGCATTAAGAAAATTCGAACGTTACACAACTTACACATCTAACATGATTCCCGTTGCAATCCCAAACTCCCCTGTATTCTCTCCATCATCAATTACAGCTCCAACATTTGTCTATTCTAAAACATCATCATCATCATCATCACTTGATCAATCATGTTCCATAACCCATTCTCCATCATCATCAACGTCGTTCACATTTCAGCTTCCAAAGCAGCAACCACTTGTAACCGGGTCGGGTTCTTCTACGTTTTCGCAGCGGAAAAGACCCGCAAAGTTGGCGATTCCGGTGGCGTCTTTTAGCTTTTCTGGCTGTGTTATGCCGTCACAGACGGTGGAGGAGGACCGGTGGAAGGAGGTGGTGGTTGAGGGTGATGGGTATTCGGTTTATTGTAAGAAAGGGAAGAGAGATGTTATGGAAGATCGGTTTAAAGCTCTCGTTGACTTTAATGGACAACATATCCAGGTATTATTTTTTAGGAGATCAATACTAAATCTAATATGTATGTTCATACACTGTTGAAATTGTTCAAATCGAGTAAAATAGGCCGGTTTGGCTGGATTAGGAGTGGACCGGTTCATTTTACGGTTTATGGTTTGGAAACTGGATTTTGCGGTTTGGTTTACGTAGTGGCGGATTAATGAATTTTTTCCGGGTGGTCTTTTTGTAGATTCTTACTGATTTTCAATAACTTTTCAATCATTTTCTAAACCGAGGTGTTTCCTGGAATAGGGAACTCCCTGGATCCGCCCCTGAGTTTACGAAGTAGAACTAATAAAGTAAAACTGAACCGACCGAAATATTAAAAATAACAAAATAAATATTTTATTTTTTTATACATAGAAAAATCTGGCTTAGAAATTCTGCTAAGTCGGGCCGTTTGACCCGGTTAGGAGTGAACTAGTTCGGTTTGATTTACGGTTAAAAAAACGGGTTTTACTGTTTGATTTACCGTTACGGTTTTAACTGGCCAAAATTTAATTCATTATATATTTTTTTTAATCTATGTAAAAAGCAGTCAAAACTGGACCGGTTCGGGCCATTGATTAATTCAGTGAGACTGGCTGAACCGGACTATGAACACCCTTAAAATTTAATTGCTGACTTCTTGAAATAGAACTTTTTTTTTTTAATTTGTTTGAATTTTTTTTAGGCATTCTTTGGTGTTTTTGACGGACACGGTGGATCAAAAGCGGCTGAATTTGCAGCAGAGAATCTAGATAAAAATATTATAAAGGAAGTTGAAAAAATGGGTGAAATAGAAATAATTGAAGCAATCAAACAAGGTTACATGACCACAGATGCACAGTTTCTAAATCAAGAGCAACGTGGGGGATCTTGTTGCGTGACCGCTATCATCCGAGACAACAACCTTGTCGTGTCGAATGCAGGAGACTGTCGTGCGGTAGTGAGCATTGGCGGTACCGCCACACCCCTCACCTCGGACCATCGCCCCTCAAGACAAGACGAGAAGTTGAGGATCGAATCACTCGTAAGCACCTTCATCTAGATCCCAAACCCATAACAAAATGTTGTTCATTTTAATTTATTATTGTTTACTAACGCGTTAGGGTGTTTTTTTGTAGGGTGGGTATGTTGATTCTAGCCGTGGTGTGTCACGAGTTCTTGGGTCGCTAGCGGTTTCAAGAGGAATTGGCGATCGTAGCCTTAAACAATGGATAACAGCTGAACCCGAAACAAAAATTGTCAAAATCGTGCCTGAATTTGAGTTCTTGATCATGGCTTCGGACGGGTTATGGGACAAAGTGAGTAATCAAGAAGCAATTGATTTAGCTCGACCGTTTTGTGTAGGCAATGATAAGTTAGAACACGCTTCCGCTTGCAAGAAATTGGTTGAACTTTCGGTTTCTCGAGGATCCATTGATGATGCTAGCGTGATGATAGTTCAGTTGGGCGGTTTTGTTGATGATATTCATTGCGAACGTAACGAATATCATCAACAAAACCCTATAGGATAATCGTTTAAGTTGTTGATAATTATGATATTTTTTCTTGTTTGATACATCTTACATTAAATAACATAATTCATTTATTCTTTTATTACTTTATTTTGTATATGAGGGTACATACATTAACAAACGTTTAAATCCAAAGTGTCATCAACCTTCAAAGTATAGAAGGATTTCTTTTTAGATTACAAAAAAAAAAAATACTAACGGGTTGAAGCAATAGAGGGTTGAGAATTATGAATTTAAACATAAAGAGAGTTGTAAAGTTGGTGTAATCTACTATTGTTACGTTTTTTTTAAGCCCCTGTATTTTTATTTAAACATTCATAAATATTTATTCCGCATTATGGTTAAAAAACTATACTATAAAATATATATTTTTTTAATTGGAGTATAGTCTTGTTTTTTTTTAAATAGACTTGTAAAAGTAAAGTGAATTGTATGTTGTGTGTAATTATAAAATAGGTTGCGTAATTACAATACAAGTTTGCAATTATTCAATTTTTGTACGTGATTACTTAGCTTTGTGCATAAATTTGACGTGGCCAAACTTGCCTCTCGTTGAAGGACATGTGATGTGTCGACTCCTGATTACTTCCTATCTTTTATATGACGAGTGGCTTTTGTATAATAACTGACTTCTACGTATATCACATACATTATTATTGGAGAATGGCAATAGAATGTTAACATCAAAACAAATAAATATGTTTAGAACTTTGAGAACACAATATAGAAAAAAAAAAAAAAAAAAAAAACTCGAGCCCGAGAAGAATACCTAAGCATCCGAACAGCTATTTGGGTAAGAAACACAGTTCTAGAGTAACCATATTTGATTAGGTGTTTGTGGCGGCAACCAATGATATGTTGCCATGTGGCAACAATTTTATTTTTTTATCTACCGTTTCTTTTCATGATATATGTTTTTGTATTACAAATTAGTCACAAACATAGATACAAGTGGAGTGGTTAGCAACCTTCACTTTAGAGTTGAAGTTTGAAGTTCGATTTGAAGTTCGATTTTGTCTATCATTTAACTTTTACCTTTTTTACCTATTTACACTATTGTTTACACTATTAATATTAATAAAGAAAAATCTATATGGTAAACATTTTTACTACCTTTCCTACTTTTAGTTATGTGTTTACTTCATTTATGTTAGTTATTATTTGTTGGTATTTTGTTTTTTTATATTATTATTAAATAAATTATTTTAACCGTCGCAAGTTTTAGCACAACAAGCATTGCCACCTTATTAAGTAACACACTCTTACAAAACAAACGCTAAACGTAGCGAAGCGTGAGGTACGACACCATATGCGTAACTAATACCAAAAGAATTATCGTTGCATCACACGAAGGATTGTGAAAAATTTGTTGCTCGTAGTACTACTAAACACTGATGCACAATAAATGCGCCCCACGACGAAGCGCGGGTAACTAAGACCTAGTTAGAATGAAACTATATACACCTGCTGACTACCCAAAACTATCTAATCGTTTATCCGACCCATATGCCCGAATTTTTTTAATTTTAGTTTTATTCTCCCCTATACTCCGTTTAAGTAACTTAGTTAATTGTAAAATAAACTTAATTTCAGTTTTATTCTCAATTGTATTGATATTATTTACTTTTGTATGCTAAAAATATTATCTCTTGATATTTATATTATCATGATATTTTTATATTTTAGATATTTTAATGTAATGTATTATAATTTAATACAAATCATAAGTGAAAAAGAAAAAAAAAAAGAAAATATACTTAAAAGTGCCGGTGCAGGTTTTCTTAATATAAAAACTAATGGGTATGCTCAATACTTAATGGGTGATTAATTATCTGACATGTATTAAACTTTGTATGAGATATAGTTTTTTATTCGGGTATGATCCTTAAATTAGTCATACGAGATTCATTGTCATCCTTATACAATAACTACATAATACATTTGTACATGTTGCTTTGAATGTGGTACATCGGACAGTTTTGTAATCGTCCATAATTCTCCCTCTCACTATCTTTTAAGGTTATTTGTTATGGGCTAACATCCTATTGTTTTGGCCATAAGAAACGTGTTAAACACCCCTTTGGGGTGTTAATGGAGGTGAAGAGGGAGAGGCATGGCCTCCATCGTGCCGTGTGAGGAAGAAGAAGCAAGTATTGTAGGCCTCAAAGGCTATCGACCAATCATATTAATGTTTCATTTTCTTTGTCGATATTTTTATTTGATTAAGTTTTATTCTTTAAAAAAAATAATTAAAAGTTGTTTTAATTAGTGATGTAAATTGAAAACTTATAAAATTATTACACAATAAAAGTGAGAATAAGTGAGTGAAAACTCATGCATATATGCCATAAAGGAAATAAGTATTTGATGTGATTATGAAAATTTGTAAAAGCATCATGGATAATCTAATTATATGTCATACACAAGGTATATAAATATATTATGGAGTTCCTTTGAATCTCAATATTATATCAATTTTTGCTTCTTAACTTTTAAGAATAAAATTCTAAATACATATGTGACGGATACTTATATGTTGTTATTTTAAGAACAAAACACATACTTACTAAAACCTCTTCGACATAGCACATGAAATCATTTTTTTTTTTGAACGGTATACTTCATTAACACCACCAAACCCACAAAACGGGGCGGCAACCACAACACACAGGAAAACAACTACATAATTACAAATTTACACCATTCTACCCAAGACAAACTGGCTAGCTTAGCTCTGTTTTTTGCCCAAAGGAACCCAACCGCCTTCACTTCCCCGATGATGTCTTCCAGCCTAGCTTTCTTGTCCTGAAATTTGAGGCAGTTTCTAGACCTCCATAAACTCCAGCAGCCTATAATAATGATACCTTGAAAAATCGTTTTGGCTCTCCCCGAAAGCCCCACAGAGTTGTACGCATCCATGAGGTCTCGGAAAGAAAAGAGAACCAAATCAGGGACTTTACACCATCTGCACACATGCTGCCAAAGAAGCGATGCAAAAATACATCCCGTGAACAAATGATCGACCGATTCCTCCGCCTCCCCACAAAACGGACAAGAAACATCATTGATCGGGATGTTCCTATGCCTTAAAGCTGAAGCCGTAGGGATCCTATCCAAAAAGGCTCTCCAACCAAAGATGTTGCATTTGGCAGGAAGCCAAGGACACCATTCGAACACCGGCTGCGTGCTATCGATCAAAACAGACTGAATGGCTTTACGGACAGCAGCAACCGAAAACCCAGCAGACCCGGCCCCTATCCAAACCCATCTGTCCGGCATATCAGACAAAGAAGCCGATTCCAGCAGCGAATTCAGAAAACTCAGCTCAGCCTCTTCCTCTTCAGAATTCAACACCCTCTTCCAATCCCACCCCTTCGAAACAAGCGGACCATCCCTGACCAGCCTGTCTGCCACCCTGCAACGCTTTCTGGCTTCTAGCGAAAAAAGTCTCGGGCAGACGGAAAGGAGAGGAACCTGAAGAATCCACGGGTCTGTCCAAAAAGAAACAGACATCCCGCAGCCCACAACGCCTTTAAAGAATCTTCTTAACGGAACATCCGCCACCGTTACTCTTGATAGAACTCTGACCACGTTCGACCAAACCCCAGGCAGTTGACGTCTAACAGGAAGAAAATCCCAGACCCGGCTCGATTCGTGAAACGCCTTAATAACCTTGCACCACAGATTCTGAGACTCCACCTTGAACCTCCAGCCCCATTTGGCTAGAAGAGCAATGTTAATCACATTAAGTCTACATAACCCAAGGCCACCGTATTTCCTTGGAACACAAACTTTGTCCCACGCCACCCAGTGAACTCTTCTGACCCCATTCGACCCGCCCCACAAGAACTTCTTCATAAGCGACTCCAAATCAGCGATTACCTTAGCCGGCGCTCTATAGAGCGAGAAGAAGTAGGAGGGAATAGATTGCAACACAGCCTTGATGAGAGTGACCCGACCCCCGATCGAAAGACAGTCCGCCTTCCAACTGGTTAACCGCCCTTCAAACACATCATAAACAGGCTTCCAATTTTGGATCCGGTTCATGTTGGCACCCACAGTAATACCCAGGTATTTGAACGGTAAACCGCCCGTCATACACCCAAGGAGCTTGGCTTTATCTTCCACAATCTGACCGTTGACCCCTATCCCGAATAGGCTAGACTTTGACATATTAATTTTGAGCCCGGAACAAAGGTGAAAGCATCGCAAGATACGGATCACATTGTCCAGGCTTTCATCCGACCACTCCCCAACAATGACCGCGTCGTCAGCAAAGAAAAGGTGGGAAATGACAGGGCCGTCGTTAGGAGTACAAATACCCGAAATCAACCCTTCCTCCCTCGCCTTATTGAGCATACAAGAGAGCGCTTCCATAGCCATAAGAAAAAGAAAAGGTGATATCGGGTCACCCTGTCTCATCCCCTTTTCAAATTGGAACTCGAACGTGGGTGCTCCGTTAACCAGAACCGACGACCTTGCTGAAGAGAGGATCCCTTTAATCCAGCTACACCACTGTTGAGAAAAGCCCATTTGAGACATAATGTTAAGGATAAACGCCCAATTGATGTTATCGTAAGCCTTCTCAAAGTCGATTTTGAGGATGAAAGATTGTTTCTTGTTCTTTTTACACCAAGTTATGACTTCGTTCACGACCAAGGGCCCGTCCAGAATAAACTTTCCGCTGAGGAAAGCTGATTGTGAACAGGAGATAACCTTTCCCAGCACCTTCTTTAACCGGAGTGAGAGAATCTTGGCAATCGACTTACTAATAACCCCCACAAGACTTATAGGGCGGTAATTGTTGAGCTCAATCGAGTCACGACACTTTGGAACCAGGGTGATAAATGAGGAAGCACATCCCACGTTGATTAACGCGCTGCTATGAAAGTAATTCATCACGTCCACAAAGTCTTGTTCGAGCAAGTGCCAGAAACGCTTGATAAACTTAAAGTTCAGCCCGTCCGGCCTGGCGCCTTATCCTCTCCACACCCAAAAACGGCACTCTTGATCTCCGAGACCGAGAATCTTTCAGTTAACAAGACGTTGTCGTCCTCAGAGATACGTCCGATATTTTGACAGACCAGGGCTGGCCGAAAGGGCATATCTTCTTTGAACCGGCTTCTAAAAAAATTAAAAACCTCCTTCTTGACCAATGAAGGCTTCGTGACCCAGGACCCGTTAATCAAGAGACCCGGTATGTTGTTGCTAGCCTTTCTGGAGTTGACCATACCGTGAAAAAAGCGCGAGTTCTCATCACCATCTAGAGCCCATTTAACTCTGGATCGTTGTCGAATGTCAGATAACTTCCTCTGCTCTGTCTCTTTCAGAACTCTTTTACTTTCAGCATAAATCCATTCCTCCTCCTCGGACAAGTTCCTGGCTTCCATTTCCACTTCCAGTTTCTCCAATTCAGCCCTAGCCACCTCCTCTTCAGCGGATTCATTCTCAAGCATCTCCGCTTTCCAATTCCTTATTATGTCTCGAATCAGGGCAAATTTCTTAGTTAAGGCTAAATCCGGGGGACCCTCAACCACAAATCCGGAGACAGCCGAAGCCACCGCCTCCTCATACCCGTCCTTTTCCATCCAGGAGTTAAAGACCCTGAACGGTCTAGGGCCGAAATATTTGGAGGTGGTAGTCAACACAAGAGGGCAATGATCAGAATAAGGGCTTGACAGAGCCCTAAGACAGGCCTCAGGCCATGCGTTAAAGAATTGGGGGCAAACCAACACTCTGTCAATTTTACTCAGCTTCTTACCACCCTCCCGGATACACGTAAACCTCTTCCCTTTCATCGGATACTCCACTAACCCACAGTTGTGAATAAAGCTGTTAAAGTTTCTGGCACACGAGTTTCTGAACACCGACCCCCATCTTTCCTCAGAAAAGCGCACAGCGTTGAAATCTCCCATAATAACCCACTTGCCCACAGACGCTGCAACCACAGCTTCAATTTTATTCCACAAGGCAAGTTTAGCCGGGATGCCTTGTGGGGCATAGACGTTCATAATGTTCACCATCTCGTTAGACCCAACCAAAGACCCAGAAATACACAGGAAATTCTGGTCTTTAGTGCAAGTGTTCATCACAAAGCACCCCTTGTTCCACATACACAACAAGCCCCCGGACTGCCCTGAGGAACCCACAAACTCCATACCCACTTTCTTCCTACCCCAAATCCTCCTGACGTCAAACCTGGACAGGTCCTCGGCCTTAGTTTCTTGAAGAGCAATGAAATCCACTCCATGTTCCTCTTGTAATTTCCGGACCCAAGGGATCTTCTCGGAACCCCCTAACCCTCTAACATTAAGAGACAAAAAATTCATAATTGAACACCATTGTTACCTTCTTCCAGGATGGACTCCTGAACCAGACCTTCAAGCCCGTTGAACACCACACCCAGCAATTGACCCACTTTCACAGTAGCTTGAACCTCCTTAACAATGGCTTCGGAGCCCAAACTATTAACCTCCGACCGAGCAAACTCAACAATAGGGGCAGGTTCCTCAAGATCCAACGACCCGGAGGTGGTAGCCGCCTTGTTTAGGTCCGGTAAGTCTTCACCAATCTCTGGGGCTTCAGAAGACGAAGGAGAGTCGGTTGGAACTTGGTCATGAACAATACCAATTAACTTGTCTAACCCAAACAGGTCCTCTTCCTCCTCTTGTTGTCTGCTTCTTTTCTTGGGCCTACACAACTCCATTGGGCTAAGGTTCTTATTTTGGGCTCTTTGTCTTCTTATGTTTTTTTTGGGCCTTCTCCTGAACTTAGACCCACTACCCGAAGCATTGAATAAAGTCTTTTTGGTGGATTGGTCATCCACGGGTCCCACCTCCTCAACCAAAACACCTGGAACTACATCATTAACCTGGCCCTCCTCAGCATGAATTCTCGTGGTCCCCACCACATTTTCCAACCCTACAGACCCATCATTGGCTCTGTTAGCGAAAAGATCCTCCTCTACCCCTTGTGATTCCCCATGCAACGTAACACCTACCATCAAATCCCCATGCACCCTTCCATCTTCCACCGATTCCCCATGCATCCTTCTAGAAGACTCACCTTCCTCCTTCCCTCCACCAACCGATCCATCTTCCCTGGTAACAACGTCCGGCTCCGGTGGAAAGGTGGATTGTTGAGGCTCAGGTCTTTTGCAAATAACCGGCCCGATACACTCAGGATCCCAATTCCCATTCTCTTCAGTGATCCAAGTCTTGAACGACTTATTGGACCATTTGAGCGTCACGGTGTCATTGATCTTGGCCCCTTCACCCACAAGGACCCCCACAAAACCCACCGAGATATCTCCGTCCTCCAACGACAACCCAGACGGATGGACAATCTTACCGAACAGACCCGCAATATCATCAAAGACCTCGTCGATGGCCAAATTAATTGGCACACCATGGATCTTGAGCCACGCAATCCTCTCGAACGGGAGTGGTTGACCTTCCCACAAATCCAGAACCGAAAACCATTGCATCCACACCTCCGGCTGAAGGAGGAATTTGGTAGCCTCCTCCTTGACCTGAAAGTTCAGTAGCAACGACAGACCACCAATATAAACTATGCTAAGGCCTTGAAACTCCAGTTCAGCCAATAGCCGGTTCATGCTGGTTAAAGTCTTCAAATCCACAGCTCTACCAACCAGCGCCTTGCCCCTAATACTGTGAAAGCCAACCACATTGTCCGGCACCTTAATCACCTTGCCTTGAGATACCGGATTGGCAGCCTCCGAAATCCCTACTGACCCATATAAAACATTTCTGTACGAGGGTACCAGCCCCAGAGTGAACCTTTGGAGGCCTTTCTTCGTTCAGATTCTCCCCAGCAGCCTGGCGAAGCTTGTTTCTAGCTTGCTCATCTCTGGACTCAACTTTGGCTGCATGCTGAGATTTGTTACTAGCTTGCTCTCCACTGGATTCTTCATTGTTCTGGTGTCTAAACTGTTGCCCCTCCGCGGCCCAGATGGCCATATTCTCCGAAGCAAACTTAGCAATATTCACATTCAGCTTGTAACTTCCCATTTTAACCCCGTTCATCCTCTTTTCCAACTCCACTGCGTTAGATACCTTCCTGAACGTGATGAACCCGAATCTATTCCCCTCCTTGTCCCTTTTCCTGGCTATGTACGACGAGGCCACCTCCCCAAAGTACCCGAAGAAGTCCGACACATCCCAAGGAATACATCCCTTCGGAAGGTTGGAGACATAAAACTTGGTTAACCCTTCATTCTCCATTGAGTCTTTTTTGTTGTTTTGTCTTCTTTTGTTCCGGTGGGGTGGAACATCCTGCCATTCCTCATCCATGCTCGAGAGAGAATTTTTTTAGTAGGACTGATAAAGAATAAAAAATGTTATAGCACATGAAATCATACTAGTTATAACTAGTGGAATGCCCGCGCGTTGCGGCGGGTGTCCCGGTTGACATCTTATGAAACGCGGTACTCATTTTTGTTAGTAGTTTATGTTAGTTTTAACGTAATATTTGAAAAAGACGGTGATTAGATTATGTAATTAAATTTTATATTGTATTTGTATCCGTTCATTTTATTTTTTATATCAATAAAATTTACTCAGGTTTTAACTTCTTTCACAAAAAAAAATAAACTTTCACAATTAAAAGATGAAAAATGCCATAAATAGGTAAGTCCAGGCAAATGACTATTACAAGTTATTTGCTAAGTGTTCGTTCGGCCAGTTATTGATGTATTGATGATGAATTGATGTATTGATGATGAGAACATGTTCTGGAAATGATGATGCTTAATTCATTTTTTTAACATAGATATATAGTACAAGTGGATAATGCAATAAGGGGTATTATAGGGAAGTTTTACATGACATATAGTGTTTAAAGCATGAGACTCTTGATATCCCATCTTAAAATGTGTGTATAATTACTTTTCTAGACATGTCTCCTCCTTAATAAGATAACATAGATTATTATCAATGTTTTTTTAAAGAATAAAGATCGGCAAATCGTCACCATTAAATACTTCCGTGGTTCAGTTAACGAACTTGCCGACATGTTTTGACTCCAATAAGGTTTCATAATTCATACCCAATAATTGTATTTACTAAGTCAACAACATTGTTAAAACTCGTGGTTTTCTACCGTTTCAATACCGTTGGCCATTATCAACAGCTGTTGACGTCTTGACGTCCAATACTTCTCTCGTCGTCATTGCAAGTAACGGTTAAACCAGACCCAAAACTTGAATTTTAATTTTTTTTACATCAACCTTTATAAATCATATTATTATTGCTAGCATAAGTATTGTTCTTGCCAATGTTGCAAAACAAGGCCAAGTTGAACGATTACTCCCCGAGTACTCGCTCCATGGTAGGTAGCCGAGTATAGCCGAGTTGGCCGATTACTCCCCGCATAGGCCGATTTGACCCCCGAGTACTCCCACGATTAATCCGATTACTCGCTCCAGGGTGGGTCACTGAGTACAAGCCTAAACGGAGTTTTTCTTGCCTTCAAAGTCAACAAATATACACTCCCCGTCCAGTGGCGTAGCTAAGATTTTTTTCTTACGGGTTCAAAAATTTTCAAGCGACGGATGACCGATTGTCTATCGATCAGTTTCGTCTTTTTCTGCCCGGTCGGGCCACATAATACAAATAGCAAAGAGCAAGTATTCAAGAAACATCATGACTCGATAATCATCGATAAAAAAACAAGGGATTTAGATCCACTAATTTTGAAAGCAATATTGGATTTAAAAATCTTAACTATTAGGTATTGGTCGCCACCAGTTTCAACTTCAAAAATCACTGCTACCGATCCCAGCTTTTAACTTATTTCCCTTTAGCAATCTCATACTAACTAAAAGTTAATCGGTCAGTATTTGCTAATGTGGAATGCGAAAAAGATTAACTCAAAGCCGTGTCAAGCTTCTTGAAAACACAAAGCGCATGATAAAATTAAGATCCTTTTCGTTAAAAGCTTTTGCTTTTAATACCATGATTCATATATGATCTTTGTTTGTATGCATAATTCGAAACCTCAGTGCCAACAATTCGATAGCTCAAACTTACCCATATGTAGTTTATTTTTTTAGAATTTGAGGCCTCAAAAAAGTGAGAGCCTAAAGCCCTAAATTTATTTCGTTCCCACTTAAGTTGGCCCTTTCTCTTGTCACAACTTTCATCATTCTATATTTGAATGCCATGATATATGAGGTGATTGATCTACGCCAAACCATCATTACCATCGTTAGTTAGGTTTATTGCTTAATTATGACTTACTAAAAAAGAATTGTAGGACCTCAAAATTAAAATTGTTTCTTGAGAAGGCATAATTCTCTTATCTGACCTAAAAAAACGCGTTGATCGATAAGTAACATAGCCCCTTGATTCCATGAATGCTGATATTGGACCGTCAATGCATATAGACGACTTCACACCAAAGTCTTCTATAAAACTTGTAGTACAACTCAACCGCATTGTTGATGTAGTTTCTGGTGATTAAATTATTGATTTTCCTAATTAATTGGTATGGAGGGTTTTTTTCCTTTCTTCTTTTTCTTTCTTTCTCTCTTTTTTTAATTTTTAATTTTTGTGTGTGTATTTAAAGTTTAGGGTATACATATAAAAAAAGGTTTCAGGTTTGTTTGTAAGCATGGATGAGCAGATGGGGTGGCATTGTTTTTTTATTTAAAGTATATATGAAAATTGATTTATGTGTAATAACTAAAGTTTTCCATCTTTCAAATAAATCAAAAACTTTTATTAACTTTTAATATTAAACCTTTATTTCAAGAATTTGATAAAAATAAATAAATAGATTATGACTTTGTGAATTTAAGATATTTTTTAAACAATTCTGATAAACTTCAAGAATGTGTACAACCGAGAATGTTTTTAGAACAAGGGCGGTTCTTCACTAGAGTTAGACCGGGCCTCGGCCCACTCAGTCTTTTTGTTTCGTAGCATAAATTTTATCGAAAATTCTTATATCAACCAAGAAAATTCTTATAGATGATTTGTTTTAGAAAAGTATTGTAGATTTGTCATATGATTACACGATTTTTAGTGGTTTTAGAATCATGCATTATTTAATGATTTTGATTTATATAAAATCTGTATAGAATAACCAGCATAAACTTACTAAGAAATTCATAAGTAGAAAAAAAATCATAAGTTGAAAAATATATGCGTTTTTGCCAAATGTTATGTAAACGTTATCCGGTTCGACTGGTCTGACCAGTTAACCGTAAAAAGACCGGTTCAAAGTTCAATCCAGTTCTAAAAACATTGGATTTTGGTTATTACAAGGGAGGACCAATTGTACATTTTTTATTAAAAAATCAACCATTTAGATATAGAAAATTAACTTAAAATTTCAAGGTATGTTAATTAACAATTATTTAAACAATAAACGACGAATATTCAAATAATTCTTTAATAACCAAACAAAAACAATGCTGAACAAATCCGTATCTTTAGATTAATATACCCTTGTATATCGTAACATGAATTTAGACATGTTTGATTGGCTGATCTTCTTTTTTGAAGGAAAAAAAAAGCTTTTGCTTGGTTGGTAAATGTATTATACTAGTATTTTGGCCGCGGGCGTTGCCACGCGAGCTTGTGGCGTATCAAGCAGACATAAATATGAACGTGATTGTGCTATTAGTGCATGACTTTGTTATACATTTATATCACACGTGTTTTGAAGCGTGAGTAAACGTTTTTAACCGTTTAATCATGCAAAAATCGTTGGACAAAAAATATAATCCAAATCAAACCATTTATCCTTACATAGGTCTAAATGCCTAAATTACACATAGTCAAATGCCACTTTAAGTAGTCACAAATTACATTCCAAAGTAAAATGCACATATTATTTTGCAAAAAAGGAGCTTCCATTTTGATTACTTTCTGTGTCGTGAAAAAGAACATGCTTACAATTGTAGAAAACACATGTATTATGGGCTTTAGCTTTTGCTAACAGTTGCTCATGCCATGCCCACTGATCTTCACTTTTGTATATCGTTTGTAGGTATACTGGACATGTAATGTAATACCGATTTTTCTTTAAGAGAATCTCTATTATCTTGGCAGTGCACATGAAAGCTTTGCCCTGCAATGGTAGCATACAGTATCGGTTATATAGTAGTGTATATAGAGAGACAAAGTTGTGGCTCATATATATTTACCAAAATAAATAAATTTGTAAACCAAAATGATAAAACTTGTAGTACGAAAGATCCCAAATTAGCATGCCTAAACCCGTCTCAGGCCACTTACCTCTTGTTTTTCCAGCCCTATGCCATCATGCCACCCCTACATTTCAGAACATTTAGTTTAAGCTATCACTATCAAGCTCTGCACCTTAAAGTAATGATAAAAAGTGTATCCTTGAAACATACACGGTATTGTCAATATGCACATAACTAATGTAGATGCGATCATGATATTAGGTAAACACAATCATAATTGAATCGCGCAGCGCAATTTAGAATCTTAGTGTAGATCTCATATAATATGTAGTTGTAAATAATGGTTAAATTTTATTAATGACGGAGTAAACAAAGATTGTCTTTGTGAACTAAAGCCCCAACCAATGGCACTCTGAGGTTAATTCAGCTGTGAAAATGACAAAAGCTTACCTAAATTGATCCTATCAATACACATTTTAGATAAAAACCCTTAGATGATCACCCATCTACTGCTTCAGTCAACTGTTAAATTGAAAAAACATTATATTCATCCAAACAATGTGAAACATCAGCCATGAAACTCTCACTTTTATTTTCTTGCTTACTCCATCTTTATATTCTTGCCCAGCGTCTTTTTTCCATGAAGATTCTCTATATGACCAAACAACACCCATCAAAATCATTAGAACTCCACAAAACTCCAGTCCACAAACTCCGGTCCACAAACTTTCCCTCTTTTGTCAGTCTTCAGGTCTGATGCAGGTGAAGGTCTACCAAACAATCTAAACCCACATGAACATGACTACATGAGGATCTAAAATACTTATATTCATCCCAATCATATAACATTTAAGATAAAATTACCTCATTCGATGATGACGTTTGCCCCAATTGCCTTCTTTCTCATTATTCTTGTCATTTTTTTCTTTTAGAGAGTAAGAACTTCATCCACCAACTCTTTAACCTCCTTCAACCCCAAATTAGCAAATCATCTCAAGTACCAATTATCTAATCAAACAAAAAAATACTTGCACAATCAATTTTTACACTCGAAAGTAAGAGAGCAAATTCATGTATTAAATAAAGGGTTATGTTTCATCGTTGATACAAACGTGAAGGTAAAAGTAGGGTTACCATTGATTTTGAGATAGAGAAACTGATTAGGTCGTCTCATCGTTATCGCCATCCTCATTTTGTCCTGTGAACTGTGAAGTCGAGCGACACCACCAACGAACGGCTCCCCAGCAACCTCGAATCCTCAAAATTGTCGTCAATAGCTGTTCACGCGGCTGTTATGACTGTCAGATCCAGAGGGCATCTGTTTCCGTCACCAACCCCGCTCGCGTAGGCCTTCATAGTCTCCGGTAACCGGCTTAACCAGACCGCTGTCGGAAACAACAATGAATACCAACGTCCGATACCCGATGTGTTGTATGAGTGAAATTGGAAGGTTAAAGACATAAACATTCAAACGTGGAAATACACCTGGCTTGAAAAGTCATAAACATCTAGCCATGAATGGAAGCAGTGGATGTCTCTTTCTGTCTTCAAAAGTGAGGGAGTAAAGATAACGCAGTGAACAATAAGAAGTAGACAAAGGAAAATGAATTATTATTAGAAGAAGACAAACATGGGTTGATGCTTTCAAGAGTTGTACCAAAAGGTACAAAAACTAAAGCCTAAATGGATTGGTAAATGTATATTTATCTATATATCTATATTATCTTATTAAGGAAGAGTGACGGGTACGATTGTAATTTTCATTTCCGTACAAGTTAATAAGCAACATGCGCAACATATTTAAGCAAGAAATTTAAGGGCATTATAGGAATAATTGGGACAATTAAGACACTTATGAGGGTAATGTAGACATTTCACATACCTCATCCTTTACAATATCAACACACTTCTACAATACTACCCTTAGTTAGATATTCATCATCTTCACCTGCTTGTCTCTTCATTGTACCTGAATAAGTGCTATTAAAGGCTTGCAACTAAATGGGATTTAGTGCGATTAAAGCTTGCAAATGAAGCGTCTCACTTCATACAACTATTACAAACAGACACACACATTACTGAACAATCAATGTTCTCCATTTCAATTCTCGTCTCCCCAAAACCTCTGTCACTCTCATTCACCGCCCCTACGCCACCATAACAGCCACCATGGGAGACGATTCCAGCATGGACGCTGTTCAAAGACACTCATGTCTGAGGGTAAGTAAATTTTGCTAATACTTTCGGTTTGACTCCAATTGATTATCCAGATCTTCTTTCTTCGATTTTTGTGAACACCTCTATATTGAAAATATTGTTTTGTTCTATGTTTGAATACTTTCAAATTGGTTTACTGAATTGAGAATCAAGATTACTTGCTTGCTTGCTGGTGATATGATCTTAACAAAATCTGACATGTTCTATGATTAATTTTGGTTTAATGAGTTCCGTAAAATAGACAAAATCTGACATGTTCTATGATTAATTTTGGTTCCTGTGGGACTTAATTAACACTGTTGAAAGCTATATTTGGTACAAAGGGGAATTCATTTTCTTAAATATGTATGTGTGTTTTTTGCTTGATGGGTTGCTTGTATTTGTTCTTGCAGCTTTTTTTGAGTTCATCCAAGAGCCCTCAACACTTGTAATGTTTTTTTTTTTTTTTGTTTTTTTAATTGAATTTGTTGGTTTTGTTAGTTTTGTTGATTTGGGTTTTTGTTTTTGGTTTCAGTCTTCTGGTGATCGCTTTGTTCCACGTGCTGTCCTCATGGACCTTGAGCCTGCTACCATGGACAGCATTAGATCAGGCCCTTATGGACAGATCTTTCGCCCCGATAACTTCGTGTTTGGTCAGTCTGGTGCTGGGAATAACTGGGCTAAAGGCCATTGTGCTGAAGGTGTTGAGTTGATTGACTTGGTTCTTGATGTTGTTCGTAAGGAGGCTGAGAATTGTGATTCTCTTCAAGGTAGTTTTTCTATCGGTTTGATTGTTTGTTTAGTTATGAGAATTGGATCTGAAATTTTATGTAAATTAATCGGTAGTTGGACATTCACTGATTAATTTTCAGTTAATCAGTCAATTATTATTTTGTCAGACATTTACTGATTAATATTTAGTTAATCAGTTTAATTAATCGGTAGTTGGTCTAATCCGGTGCAAGGATAATAATCTGGATTATGTTATCAATGTATGCTAATTGTTTAGATGTGTCTTGACATTATTATTTTGTTTATAGTAGCTACTGAAAATGTAGTTTACACTTTTTTTTATGTATGATCTGATGATAATAATCTTTTAAGTGATGCCTTGTCAAAAAGTGAACAACTTTTGGGACCATTTGCATATTTAAAGTTATTTATTTACGAATTAGTAAAATCACTAATTGAATTTGTCTCTATTGAGATCTTTTTGTAGAACTTTTATCATTTAATGGATGCGCGCCGCTAGAGAAGTCACTCGAGCGAGTTTCTTCTGAACAGAGCCCTTTAAGTTAAGCTAAAATTGCTTAGAAGGAATGGGACAAACTCATTTTAAATGCATGCTAAAAAATTCTGAAGGTTCGTGGAACATATGATAGGTTTTAAGGGGTCCTTTACAAACCTGTCCACTCACTATCTCATATATTGTTTTTTTTTAACTAACGTGTGATAATATAAACTATAGAATTAGTGTTTGGTTGTGCTTTAGATGTTTGAGATGTAGTAAATCAATATCCTTGCTGCTGTTGATATATGACTTTTTTAATTCTCAGATTCAAGAATTGAGGATCGTATGATTGACTTTTTTATTAGGTATTAAGCTGGACATTTTCCGGGTTTTGCTTCAGCACTACAATGTGAAAGGGTAATTAAGAATGTCAGGATTCAACTAACGCCTTTAATCTTGGCTTTACGCGAGGGCTGGGAGATGAAGCTGAAACTACCATGGGCGTTAGAACAAGGTATTCATATAGCATTTTAGATGCCATATATAAATTTAGAATCAGGTTTCTTATTATTTGAAGTCTAATGTGGTAAAATGGGTTCAAGTTTAAAACGGGCCAGGTTGTGTTAAATTTGTCAAATGAGCATTTTTTTTACATTTATTTTGGGTTTTCAATTTGAAGCTTCCTTTTCTTCCCTGTGTTTGAGCTATCATTTTTGCATAATGCTGATATTTGCTTTAGGTTTGGCTCAGATATCTGTGTGGGCTGGCAAGTGGCAAGAGATTGTGATCGTGGTCGCCATCTTTATGGCAGGTCTACATCCATACACACTATCTTTTGCATCACGTAATAAGTTTTAAGACACAATGCCAAACATCAACATAGTTTGTGTTGAAAATTAGGATGATGTTTTCAGGTTCTATTTCAAGTTACATGAAACTGTATCCGTCAATGAAGGCACATGATTTTGGGTTCAGGGTCTTTATGTTGACCTTTAGCATAGTACTTGAATCGGGTACTTCAGATTCATGTGTGTATGCCAAACTAAAGGCACTTTGGTCTCATATCAGATCATATATGTTTAAAGATAAGTATTGTATTAATGTATGTATCTAAGTTTACACCAATTACTGTATATATTAGATTTTGAAACATACATTTTAATGTACTGTTGTGCTTTCAATCATTATAACAACATGCAAATTAATGACGGGATGTCGGTTTAGTTTTGATGTTTGTCATTTGATTTAGTGAAATGAATGCTGAAATGTTTGATGTTTGCCATATAAGTTATGTTTGGTTTGAAGTAAATACTGAAATGTGATAGACATATTACAGTTTTCGGAACAACTGCTAGAGTTTGGCTAGATAGACATGGCTAGGTAACTTCTCAACACCATCTAAATGCTTTAAGTGTTTGACTGTTATATCTTGTAGTTGGGCAAGAACATATCTATCAGTTTGGCTTCTTCTCTTTTGTAGTCAACAGCTTCGTTTTAAAAATTGTGTAGCGCTCCGGTGCATTGATCCCAAAAGCTGATGTGTGATGCATGAGGTGAGGAGTTTGTTATAAAAAAATACTAAAATTTTATTTGTAGATACTATTTTAGTTTGTTATCTTTATATTTTCATCAACACTGGCCAGATTTGTTAAGTTGATGTTCTAATTTGTTCAAATACTCAACCCAATGCTTAATCTTTTTTTTTTTGAACGGTCGACGGTACACACCCATAACAAAGTCTCGCACCATTTAGGTCCGGTCCCCGGCCCCCCTAAGGCCAGCCCCTCATTTCAGAATAATCCTCCTCTGAGTGGGATTCGAACATGTGACCTCCTAGGGCAGGAACCCCACAAAGTGAGTAAACCT
Source organism: Ambrosia x helenae (assembly GCA_030844895.1). Classification (NCBI taxonomy): domain Eukaryota; kingdom Viridiplantae; phylum Streptophyta; class Magnoliopsida; order Asterales; family Asteraceae; genus Ambrosia; species Ambrosia x helenae. Next base: position 42,408 of record JAUTDX010000833.1, read on the forward strand.
TCACACCTCCATTGCAACCACAAGGTGTTTTTATCTACCTTTCGATGTGTAAAACCAAGTGCACACCCCTTACACCCAGGGACGGATCTAGAGGAGCAGGGGTAACGTCCGTTACCCCTCAACTTTTTTGGCGTAGTGTATTTTTAATATTTTTTTACGTGTTTTGTATTACGTTACCCGTGAAAATTATGTAACGTTATCCCTGAAATCTTGGTCTACATACGCCACTGTTACACCGCAATGCATGGTTTACTATATGTGTGTTATATACAGTGGAGAAGGATTTAAATGGCTAGGGGTGGCCTAACCCCCCTTGTTTTTTGGCGCATTAGTGGAAATTTGCGATATTCGTAAGTAAATTGAGTCGGGGTTAAGTCCGACCCCCACCGATTTGTCACTACCGATGTTCATGGGCTAATGTTGTATAAAATCAACTAGCTTGCAATGTTCAATCCTTTAACCTTTTTTGTTGAGATGGTAATTTCCTTTAAATTTCTTATGCTAACATCAAACAAGAATTAGAAAGTTTTCTCTTTAGAACCTAACCAAACTTACCCGCGGCAACGCGCGGGCATTCCCACTAGTATATATAATGATGAACCTTAGTTAAAGTACATGGACTCGTACACAGGAACAGATACTTTGAATGTTGCAATTTACAAGTAGCTTCTTCTTGGGGGCTACACAAAGCATGTCTTCATATAATTAACAAATAATACATGATATTCCACACTTAATTAAATTATGTCTATACAAGATCTATATATAAATGGGTACGTCTATTGGCACCTCCTTACCATGTATTTCAACTCCTCTCTGAAGCGCATCGCTTAGGCCAAAGCGAGGCGCTTCAGTCAAATCAATGTCAATTTCAGTACGAGGTTGCATGGGAGTTTGAAAAAAGGGTGCCAAGCGCCTCGCTTTGGCCAAAACGAGGAGCTTGGCAACAGGGGGGATGAACCTGGACAGTTTTGGTGTTGGGAGGGTTTAAGGGTGGTTTTTTGTGTTTTGTTTTGAAGTGTTTTTTTTTAAAACTTTTTTACTAAATTTAAGTAACCTTTTAATTATTGTAATTTATTTTTTAATTTAAAAAACAACGTGATAACCCTAATCAAACTATAATTAATCAAGTAATCCTAACTTTAACCTATTAATAAAGTGTTCGATTGTCAATGTGAGTGGATAAATTATTCACGGAGAAGACCTTGTCAAGAAAGATTGAACGAATTCGCGAAACTTGATACGAATATGGTGGTTGATGGTCAAGGTGACGTTGTTTTGGTTCATAACATGCAAGTTTTATTTGGTTTGGGATTGAAAGGGTTGAGTGATTTTTTAACGTTTATAATCGGATATTTACTGTTTTGATCTCATTGGTTTTACTGGTTTGCAATTTATAATTTGGTGTTAGTTCATTTATTATTTATGGGTTTAATATTTATTAGACAATTAAATATTCAAAACAGACAACATATATATAAACAAAAGATCAAGTGCATAATAATAATAATAATAATAATAATAAGTTTGTACATACAAAAAAAATACAACTAAAAAAAGTCTACTGCGGTGGTGGTGGGGCCCCCGGTGCTGGTCCACCCCCTGGTGGTGCGCGTAACTCTACCTGCCAATGCTGTGCCATCGCCTGTTTCGACTCGACCGTCCACTGCTGAACCTCCCGTAACTGATGCAGCGATCGATGTCCTCAGCCACGTAACGCGCAACACAAACATCCGAGTTTGAAGAACATTCATAAATCGTTGTACATCATAGACGGACTATACAGTCGATACCGGTTTTTTTATAATAATAAAAATTTTGCGTGTCTAATCGATATCCTGGAGTTCCAGAATCTGTTTAACGTGTTTCGGTACGTTTAATTGGTCGTTTGTGGTTTTCGGTACAAACATACGAGTTTGAAGAACACACATAAATCGTTGTACATCATAGACGGACTATACAATCGATACAGATTTTTTTTTATAAAAATTAATATTTTGCGTGTCCAATCCATATCCTGGAGTTCCAGACTCTGTTTAACGCGTTTCGTTACGTTTAATTGGTCGTTTTTGGTTTTCAGATAACACATCCCATCAATTAAACGACCTGACTGGCGTTTAACGAACCGAACTGTTCCGACCCGACCGGCCCGTGAATGAACCAGACTGTTCCGACCTGACCGGCCCGTTAACGAACCGGAACAGTCCGACCCGACCGGGCCGTTAACGAACTGGACTGTTCCGACCCGACCGGACTGTTAACGAACCGAAACATTCCGACCCAACCGGACCGTTAACGAACCAGACTGTTCCGACATGACCGGCCCGTTAAAGAACCAGACTGTTCCGACCCGACCGGCGCGTGAACGAACCGGACTGTTCCGACCCGTTAACAAACCGGACTGTTCCGAGTCGACCGGCCCGTTAACGAACCGTACTGTTCCGACCGACCGACCCGTTAACGAACCGGACTGTTTCGACCCGACCGGCCCGTTAACGAACCGGACTGTTCAGACCCGACCGGCCCGTTAACGAACCGGACTGTTACAACCCGATCGGCCCCTTAACGAACCGGACTGTTCCGACCCGATCGGCCGTTAACTGATATGTTTGTGAAAACACCCTGTTAACATGTTAATTATGTATACTTTTGAGTCTTTTATGGTATGCTTCTAGTCAGTCTTAGTTATTTATTAGTGTACATGTGTTTTGTAGGTGTTCGTAAGATATGAGCTTAATATGAAGGATCTTTGGTCAAGTCGCAGACACCCGGTACAAGAGCATGGAATAATAATAATAAATAAACAAACAAACTTGACATAATTGGCCCAAGGCCCAAGTCGTAGAAAAAGGAGGACCAACTTCTTAGAGTATGCGTAGTCGAGCGCCATGGGAGGGCGTTTTGGATATTTTATTCCCCCATAGCGCCCGGCACACACCGCCCCCGCCGGCGCTATGGGGCGTTGCCCCTTTAAACGCTATGTCTATAACGGCGTTGCCCCTCTGATTATTATTATTATTATTATTATTATTATAATTATTATTATTGATCTGTGTGTGTGTGTCGCCGGAGAAGAAGAAGAAGGTGTCGTCGGAGAAGGGTGTCGCCGGAGAAGAAGGGTCTCTCTATATATATATATATATGCGTGTGTGTGTCTGTGTATATCTATAGAACAGAAGGGTGGTTTGGGTCTTGTGGATGGATGGAAGGGTGGAATTGGAAGAAGAAGAAGAAGGGTGGTAGGTGAAAAGAAGAAGAAGATGTTCAGGATGTTGGTGTTGGTGTTGGAATTGGAAGGAGTGTGGGTTTTGTGTCCAACAACAACAACAATAATAATAATAATAATAATAATAATAATAATAATAATAATAATAATAATAATAATAATAATAATAAAACAATAAAAAAACAATGATTACCCAATCATTTATAAAGCCCCATAACGCCCCTTCCCACTACACCCTTTTTTTCCATAACGCCCCATAACCCCCCTTCTATTACTTTATAATATTTTAATCCCCATAACGCCCTATAACCCCCCTCCACTACACATGACCTTATGATTAGGGGTTGGATATTATTTTTTGGACGGCAATTTTTATTTTAAGGGGGGCTCCCATCTTCTAGGAGGTCGAGATAGGTTGGAGTTTTTTTGACGGTAATTATCTATTCACGCACACAATAGTATTGCACGAAAGAAAAAGAAAAGAGGAAGCACAAGATGCAAGGCTAATCCTCTCTTGGTCTCTACGGGTTAATGATTCAATTATTTTATTAGTTTTACTCTGTTTTATAACTAGTATTTGGAATGAATTTGTGAACATCTTAAAGTTCTTTTGGATTCAATTGTATGTTTGACTGATCTAGACAATTTGATTTCTTTGCATTGATACAACATATCATCGTTTCTTGGTTTTCTTGCACTAGGAATAATTTGATTTTGTATTTAGTGTTAAGATAATTGAATTGGGTTGAACAATTTAAACAGGATCATGTCTATGTGATTCCCAAGCTAGGTTAATTACAAAGTGGCTTTAAAATTACCGAATCAGAAACCCGGAGTAACCGTTTTTCATTATATTATTCTTTTTAATCAATACTTTGTTTTTGCAAGCAAGCAGCAAATCAACTTCATAAAATTAATTTAGTTTAATCATTTAGTTTAATAAATAAATTGCTATTAACACTAACCACATACTCCTCGTGGTTCGACAACCCTACTCCCTATACTGCAGTCCTTGTAGCTAAGGAGTTGTTTTTAAAATATTTTTGATTAGCACTTCGACACGCGATCATGAACGAACCGGATTGTTCCGACCCGACCATCTGATGAGTTGGTGAAAACACCATGTTAACATGTTAATTATGTATACTTTTGAGTCTTTTATTATGTGCTTTTAGTCGGTCTTAGTTATTTATTACTGTGCATGTATTTTGTAGATGTTTGTGGATAATGAGCTCAAAACAAAAGAGTTTTAATCGAGACACAAACACTTGAGAGCAGGTGTTCATGGACGTTGGGGCGTAGACGAGAAATTTTGGTCAAGCGAAGAACACCCGAGTTGAATAATAATAATAATAATAATAATAATAATAAAATAGAAAAAATAACAAAGAAAGTAAAAAGACGTGAACATGGATGGGTTCACATTGGAAAAGGCCCATGGCCCATGTCATGCACACAGGTTTTTTTATGAACGACAATTCTTGAACAAGAGGAATATTATTCATTGACGGCCGTAGAGTCACGCAGACAAGGAGATGATCGCACGAAGCAAGAAAATAGAGGGAGAAGTGGCAATGCACAAGATGCTAGGCTAAATCTTTTGTGACTTTCTCTAGGCGAATGGTTCAATTAGGTTTTGCACTTTTTTCAATTTATTTTCAGTATTGGATTATGTTTTGCTTGTGATGACAAACAATTAAAACATTATTGATGCATTAGTTAAGCAAACAATTGATTTGTGTTTTGAGTCCCTTCTTTACAACTTGTTCGGTTGATGACAAAACTTAGTAGCGGGTTGGGTGACATAAAGATGGTTGACTTGACGCTTACAATTGGGTAGTTAATAGGGTTTGATGACAAGAACTTGTGCTACCAGTTGATTAACTAATTTCCAGAACTATGTCTATGTGGTTCCCAATCTATAAACTGAAAACTGTGTAAAACCTAGAACCTGAAGTTTAGAGGGAGTTACTTCTTTATTATTACTGTTTTCTATTCAAATCACTTAATCAACTTTTTCAAACAAAACAAAATTCTACTTCATAAAATATTATTTTTAATTAATTAGTTTAAGTAATAAAATTGCTATCAACACTAACCACATACTCCTCGTGGTTCGACAACCCTACTCCCTATACTGCAGTCCTTGTAGCTAAGGAGTTGTTTTTAACATAGTTTTTGATTAGCACTCGACACGCGATCAAAATGGCGCCGTTGCCGGGGAGTGCGTGCGCTTAGTGTTTTTAGTTTTAGTTGTCTTTACGTTTTGAAAAAAAAAACCTTAAAAAAAATAAAAAATAATATCTTTTCTTGTTTATTTACTTTTTGTTCTTTATTTAGTTATTTTTCTTTGTTCAGTACTACTCTGGTTTTCTTGTTTCTGTGTGAGCAGGTTACTTTACTTGTATGCACCATACACGAAGATCGGGGAAAACATCACCTTTGATTTTTGATCCAGAGATTGAAAGAACCGCCAGAATACACCGATCCCTTCACCACCCTAATCACACCATGAGTATTCACAGCCATCACAGCATCCCTAAGGATGCACCTCCTCAAAATCCACCACCACCTATTCCACCCATTCCACCAGTACCACAAAACCCACCACCAGTACCACAATTCCAACCTGCCCGAAACACCCGACCAGTCATACCACAGCAGCAGCGAAACCTTGAAAACCAACAGCTGCATCGCATCCCTCAACAGTTTGATGAGGAGAGTTTTCACAGTACATGGCAGACTGACTGGGACAGAGAATCTGAGCATGAGGGGTATGACGGCAGATATGCCGACGTCAGGTATGATGATTTTGTTCAGGATGGGTTCGACTTGCATCATAGGCATCCAATCCCACGTAATCAGGTACGTCACTTTAATCAAGGGAATCGGGTTGGGAGGCAAAGGGTAAATAACCAGGCACCAAGAGGTGTGCCACGATTTGATGCGGGTGATATGGGGGATGATTTAGAGTTTGTAGATGGTGTCCCACAGCTTGTTCAGAGGGCACCAGCTAGGGGTGGGGTAGATAGTCACTTTAGGCCAGTCATTATGCCTAATTCATCAGCTGTAGTGACACCCGTAGGTAGGAATGGTAGAGCTTTTGAGGTTAAACCCCATTATTTAGGCCACCTACCTGAGTTTTATGGTAAGAGATCAGAGGAGCCCTACTTACATATTGCGGCTTTTGAGTCTATTTGTAACACTGTAGGAAGGGCTGGGTTTACTAAGGATCAGGTTATGCTTATGTTGTTTCAATTCACTTTGAAGGATAGGGCTAGGCAGTGGTTTGCAACCCTGACCCCAGGTAGCATTTTTACTTGGCAAGAAATGCAACAGGTGTTTTTAGAAGAGTATTACACTATGAGTAAGACTTCTGAGGCTAGAGAAGCAATTAGAGCCTTTGAGCAGAATTCAGGTGAGACATTTCATGAGGCCTTTACTAGATTTAAGGAGTTGCTTAGGAAGTGCCCACATCATGGCATTGAGACTTGGGAGCTTATTAAAGCATTTTATGATGGATTATTGCCTGATGAGGTTAGGGATCTAACAGCTATTAGCAGTGGTACTTTTTTCACTAACACAGTAGCTATAGATTGGGGGTACTTAGAGAGGATGAGTGCAACTTCTAAGAGACAAGCACAGTCTAGTAGGAAATCTAGATCATCTTCTGTTAGGGCTGTTGATTATGAAGCTGAAGAGAGGATAGAAAAACTTAAGCAGCAGAATTTGATCTTAGAAAAACAGGTAGCCCAATTGAGAGTAGGAAAAAGTGATGAGGTGAAGGTAGGTAGTGCTTTTAATGTTTGTACTGAATGTAATGAATTAGGTCATATTGCAGCTGAATGTGCAGGTGAACAGGTAAATCAAGTCTATGGAGAAAGAAAACAATATGACATGAATTCAAATACATATCATCCTGGACTACACAATCACCCCAATTTCAGGTTTGGTAACCCGAATAACCAATTAAATCCTAATTTTTCTAATTCTCATGTGCAGGGTGAAAATCAGCAGCAACAGCACTGGAACCAGCAGCACGACACATCAAGTGAAAGCAGCAATCAGCTACATGTGATTCTGGAAGCTATCAAGGCAGTGCAAGAGGATGTTAAGGGATTTAGGAAGGATAATGAGGTGCGAGACAAGACTGTGGAAGCCTTGTCAAAACAGGTAAGCCAGCTAGCTGCTCAGATGTCAGGGAGAGACCCAGGTAAACTCCCTAGTGATACTACACTAAATCCTGCTCACCAGTCTTCCTCTAGAAGTGTGCACATTAACGCGGTAAGTCTTTTCCCCACCTCTGAAATAGGTAGTGTAGAGAGTAGTCCACCAAAGTTTGTTGAGGGAGTGGTGGAGGAGTGTAACACTGAATCTGAGTCTGAACCTGAACAAGAAAAATTTTTCAAATTAAATCTTGAGAGTAAAAACGTGAAGAATGGGTTTAATGAGGCTAAGTGTGGGGGTGAGAAGGTGAAAAAGGTACCATTTCCTATGGCTTTATTAGATCCTGCTAAGAGAAAAGATTTAATTAAACGGGACCCACCAAAAGATGAGAAGTGGGAAAATTTTAAAACTGTCAAAATTAATTTACCACTAATTAATAAAATTGAAGAATGTCCCGATCAGGTTCAGTGTCTGAAAGAATTGAGTGCTCAAAAAAGACGGCATAAACTTCCTAAACAGTTAGATTTAAGTGCTAGTGTCAATGCCGTGTTGTTGGGTACCCTTCCCCCAAAACTCCAAGACCCAGGAGCGCCTATTATTGTTATACAAGTTGGTGATTTTCAAGTGGATAGAGCGCTTCTGGATTTAGGAGCTAGTGTGAGTATTCTACCAGGGAGTTTATATGATCGGTATGATTTTGGTCCATTACAGAAAACCAACACAACTGTGGTGTTGGCTGATCAAACTCCTTCGTGTCCTAGGGGGATTGTAAGGGATGTGATTGTTAAGGTTGGAGAGTTTTATTACCCGGTAGATTTTTTAGTGCTTGATTGTGTTAAAAACACACAACCAACTGTCATTCTGGGTAGACCGTTCCTAGCTACTGCTAAAGCCATTATTAATTGTGCTGAGGGGACGGTAAAGATGAGGTTTGGGGATAGGAAGATGAGTCTTAAGGTGTTCTCTAATACTGCTAATCATAAAACTGACAAAAGTGGATCTCCTGTAAAGGAGAATGGAAACGAAAAGACAGAATGTTTTGTGATTGACAGGATGGAACTAGTGAGCAAGAATAACACCAAGAGAAAACGAAAGAGAAGGAAGAAGAAGGTCAAGAAGCCACCTGAACCAGATAGTGAGAAGGAGAATTTGGCATTGCTGGGGCTAATAAGGAGAACTAAGGATGAGTTACCTGGGTGTAGGAGGAGCACACATTTAGAGGTGTGGGGACACAAACATCCCACTAGACCACCATGAGTAGATGTGTCAGGTATGTTTACTTGTAGAGTTTGTATAGTTGTGTAGAGTATTAAAGGTATGTTTTTTATTTTATTTTTAGAGTTTAAGTCTGTTTTTGTTTTTCTGGGAATGCTTGGAGTTTAACTGTGCAATCAGATAACCTCGCCTGTACTCAATCTCCATTCAGGCGGGATAGATTTGTACACCATCGGTGTATAAGGCATCCTAGAATTTTATGTTTTTATTTTTCTTTTGAGTCTTAGTTTCAGGTTTGTTTATCAGTCGCGAATGAAATGCTATACGGCCGACATTGGAAGGAATCTAACGGACTCATACGCGTATTGCCTATATCCAGGGGAGTCTGTTCCTTTTACTATTGTTGTATTTTATTTTTATTTCTGTTTTATTTTATTCCCTATCTTACATTGAGGACAATGTGTCGTTCAAGTGTGGGGGTGGGGAAACTTCGTTTTTATTTATTCTTGAGTCTAAAAAAATTAAAAATTAAAAAAAAAAATTTGAAAAATTGAAAATGTCTTGAAAGTTGTTCTTAAAAAGCATTCTAATCAGGCATAAAACAGCTCTTTTAGTACATACCAGTTGTTTCTTGATTGTTTTGGCGGTAGATCCTTAGTCATGGTCTAATTTGTGGAAAAGTAATATGAACCGTTTTCAGCAGGTGTTTTGAAGAAAAAAAAAAAAGATATTAGAATTGCCTGACTAGGTTTAACAAGCTACTGGTAATAAATACATGCACACATCGGTAACCCATTTCCACACTTTGGTGAGATCTTGAGCCTACTAGATGATAGATTGATACATATATATTTTCATTTGTTGAGAGTAGGCCAGATGTTTCTCTGTTGCAGAACTTGTGTGATTTGATACATGCTGAGGTTGTAGACTAGATATGCACGTACATGATAAAGGCGATTTAGGATTCCCTTTTTTGTTTGACACCTTTTATTTGTTTTGTGTTGTGTTGACCTGTTTACCTAAAATCACCCTTAGTAGCCATGTTGAGCCTATACCCTTTCGTTTGTTAAACCTATAAAGTTACCCAAATTAACCTGTTAGCCTTTGTGTAATAAATTGATGACATCCATTGAGTTATGTTTCATTTAAGTGATTGAGTTATGTTTGAGTTGTGAAAAAAGAAAAAAAAGAAAAAGAAAAAATATACATATGAAAAAAAGAAAGAAAAAGAAAATAGAAGTATGTGTTATGGGTCAAATATGCCCAAAGTTGTGTGTAATTGTGATTTGTGAATAAGGATTGTCATTCAAGTTGTTTCACCATTTTATTTTAGCCACTTGTTAGCCAAATATTTCCTACCTTACCCGAAGCCCAAAACCCGTAAGTCCTTTAGATATGTGCATTGTCTACAATTGAGGTGTGATTGTTATACAAGCCTATGATAACAGAGTTACATGTTTGGTTTTTGAGTGAATAATACTAGCGCATTACATGCTAGTTCAGAAATTAAACTGAGTGGAGTGAAAAATTGTGAGGGGTGTGTTGCATGAGAATAAAAACCGGAAGCATGTTAGGTTTAGTCAGGTTAATTATGTTTTTAAATGGAAATCAATTTGACTTGCTGAATTAACACATCTAATGCTGATCCGTAAATGGGGTATGACTTTGGACCTTAGCTAAGGTATGACGGGGCAACAGGGGTGCTTGTCTGTGATAATGTCTTGAGTAGAGTATATACATAATTTTTTTCGAGACGAAAAAAGATAAGTGTGGGGGTGTGATGAGTTGGTGAAAACACCATGTTAACATGTTAATTATGTATACTTTTGAGTCTTTTATTATGTGCTTTTAGTCGGTCTTAGTTATTTATTACTGTGCATGTATTTTGTAGATGTTTGTGGATAATGAGCTCAAAACAAAAGAGTTTTAATCGAGACACAAACACTTGAGAGCAGGTGTTCATGGACGTTGGGGCGTAGACGAGAAATTTTGGTCAAGCGAAGAACACCCGAGTTGAATAATAATAATAATAATAATAATAATAATAATAAAATAGAAAAAATAACAAAGAAAGTAAAAAGACGTGAACATGGATGGGTTCACATTGGAAAAGGCCCATGGCCCATGTCATGCACACAGGTTTTTTTATGAACGACAATTCTTGAACAAGAGGAATATTATTCATTGACGGCCGTAGAGTCACGCAGACAAGGAGATGATCGCACGAAGCAAGAAAATAGAGGGAGAAGTGGCAATGCACAAGATGCTAGGCTAAATCTTTTGTGACTTTCTCTAGGCGAATGGTTCAATTAGGTTTTGCACTTTTTTCAATTTATTTTCAGTATTGGATTATGTTTTGCTTGTGATGACAAACAATTAAAACATTATTGATGCATTAGTTAAGCAAACAATTGATTTGTGTTTTGAGTCCCTTCTTTACAACTTGTTCGGTTGATGACAAAACTTAGTAGCGGGTTGGGTGACATAAAGATGGTTGACTTGACGCTTACAATTGGGTAGTTAATAGGGTTTGATGACAAGAACTTGTGCTACCAGTTGATTAACTAATTTCCAGAACTATGTCTATGTGGTTCCCAATCTATAAACTGAAAACTGTGTAAAACCTAGAACCTGAAGTTTAGAGGGAGTTACTTCTTTATTATTACTGTTTTCTATTCAAATCACTTAATCAACTTTTTCAAACAAAACAAAATTCTACTTCATAAAATATTATTTTTAATTAATTAGTTTAAGTAATAAAATTGCTATCAACACTAACCACATACTCCTCGTGGTTCGACAACCCTACTCCCTATACTGCAGTCCTTGTAGCTAAGGAGTTGTTTTTAACATAGTTTTTGATTAGCACTCGACACGCGATCACCATCCCGTGATCGAACCGGACTGTTCCGACCCCACCGGCGCGTGAACGAACCGCACTGTTCCGACCCCGACCGGCGCGTAAACGAACCGCAGTGTGTCGAACCGATACAATTTTAAAAGACATAAACACAACCAATACAATTTTAAGAACATAAACAGTGTTTTAGTATTTTTACAAATTTTACATATCTAATCTAGATCTTGTACTTCGGGACTTTGATTGGGGTCCCGCTTCGGGAAAACATTCTTTGTACGTATCGATTTGATTTTTGAACACAGTTTCCCATTCCGCACCACCATCATTTCTAAAAGCAGTCCAAACTCTATTCGGGGGAGGCATTGGATATGATCCTTTAAGCTTTATGTTTATGTAATGTCGGCCCACGAAGCAAACTGCTACCGTTTGAACAGCTGGTAGAGCACCACTTGGGCCTAAAAATAAAGGGAAAACTGTATCACTTCCTTTAATGTCGAGTGTATGAAAAACAACACCAAACCTCTGTGCAATGATAAATCCCGCCTCCGGCGTCGTCATCCAATTCGATTCTAGGGCTTCTCCCACCCCTTTAAAATAAATACTCTCGCAGAGACGCTGATAATGTCCTTCGTTTTCCGGATCAAAGATTGACCTCCACAAGGTTTCGTTATTGCGCAACTCGAGTAGCATTTGGGACCGGACATACATATGCGAATTTTTATCTATCCCTAACCCCACAGCTACCGCTCGAAAACCGCAATGAACATCAGGTTTCACATCCGTTATTTTAGATATATATGGGTGAAACACAGATGGAATTCTATCCCCATATTGGCTTACTAAGTTCTCTGACTTTTTTGTCCACGGAAGCAACGGGAAATAGAATTTATCCCAAATGTTGCTCCCCTGGGACGATGACGGTATGTAAGAGCTGTGACGGTGAAGCTCGTAAGGAGGGCATGGCTGGGACTGGGAAGGTCATACGAGGTCCTCCTGTGATGGTACGAAAGAGTTGTGCCGGGGAAATTCAAACTCCTCGTCGGACCCACTTTCTTCAACCGGCATATGCAAGCTCTTTCTTGTAGATTGTTCTCTCTTGTGTTCTTGCTGCTTCTTCGTTGGACGACCACGGGATTTCTTTTGCACAACAGGCGGTTTATTGGGGGAGTAGATGCCTCTGACGATTTGTGCAAATTTTTCCAGGTAGTTTAATTGGGCAAAAACTGGTTTTGTATCAATCGTTTCCTTTAATTCTGCCCACACCTTATCTACATTTATATCTTCGCAACCAGTCTTCACAGGTTTGAAGTTAAGCTTCCTCCAGAACACGTCTATCGAGAACAAATGGATTTCCTGACCTGAAATAATAACATATGTTATAAAGTTAAATCATGTAATAAATTATGTAGTAAAATCGTATGGACACTAGTACTAATTACCATTAAGTTGTAACTGCTCGAGACGACAAGCACATGGCAAAGCACAACTTTTATAAAGCTGGCATCCACAAGTGTTATGGTAACGGCGCATGGACGTTTGAAGACGGTCGATCTCTTCGTATATCAGCTTTGATTAAGGGGTTGATTTAGAAGGGGGGGGGGTTTTAATTAGAAAGACCCATATAAATATCATATAAAAGATTTTACGAGACCTATGTTACTACTATACACAAACTTATAATATATATTTGTTGTCCAAGACAATCAAATCAACACAAACACGAGATATTTTGGGAGGGAGGAGGGGGACCTGCGACTCTTTCTATTCAACCAAACGAACAAGGGACAAAAAAAACCATTAACCTAGACCTCTATTTATACTAATATAGCATACTAATCATACTCAAACACTTCTAGCAATAATAATATAATACTAACCAAACATCATTATCTATACTAATTAACCAAATAAGATAATTCAAAACATTCAAACTAATCTAAAACCAATATTTCACTTTAGTCCTTAAACTTTGAACTCATATTTGTTTTAGGATTAACTTTCAACAATATTACCCGGTTAAAACACATAATTTAATACGAAAAGACAATATCATAGAGATTTCGTCAGAAAGATTATAATATATTGTTGGAAAATCAGACCCCGTAACTAATATAACTTGGATATAAAGGAATCAGACACTGATTATCTTCATTCAACCGGATTTTAAAAAAATACCCATTTTTAAAAATTATCGTGCATTACTGAATTAGTTTGATTCGACCACTCTTAAATGGACTATTTAATGAACTTGGTTTCTAGGGCTGACAATTTTTGCCTGTTTAAGACACGATAAAACTTGTTTAAGAAAAAACACATTATGTAATTTTATACTTTCTTTAAAATAATTAAAATTAGGAGGCTCGACACCATCATTTCTCCTTCTTGATACATGAAACATACAATTGTGTGACGGACATAAGTCATAAAGTAATTAAACGAGTCATTTTAATGCTTTTTTGTGCATCGTCACTAACCTATAAAACCCGTTTAAACACGATTTGCCGCCATAACTGTGATAAGTATGATAGTGTTCAACGTACCTTAATTGAGATTGTAGGGATTCTACCTTTTAAAGAAGTTATCTCCTTCATATAATTATTTCCTATAACTACCTGAGCATTATGATTAACACCTTTTTAGTTTTGATTGAGGGCATATAATTGTTTACAACTTTATGTATTGAAACATACAATAGCCTTATTTGTTTTGACTTAAAATCATTATTGGTCTCTAATGTCGAACATTTTTTTCCGCTAACTTATGGCTTTTTATTCTCAGCGATCATCTTTTCTATGCGATTGAAGAGATTCACAAAAAGATACATATGATTAAATACTAAACATTAAACTAATTACTTTTAGATGGTACTGAGACATGATTGAAACATAGCGAATATATGGGGGTGGCATATCAAAATAATATATTGTTCAAGGCTTGAACTACATGACTTGTAGAAAGATCTTGCCACCGGATTTCCCAGCTCGATCCCAACAAGGAAAAAATGTCTCTATGCATTTTATTTGTATATAATTTCTACTTGTTCACCTTGGTCTTGTATGAACTCAATAGATCGACTTTCATTAAACAATAATAATAATAATAATAATAATAATAATAATAATAATAATAATTATGAATATCATCCTCAATTAACCCACAAAATACCCATGATAATAGGTCTAGTGATATGGTGTCTCCCCTTACAAATGTGAGCTTGTGGGTTCAAATCCTTCAAGTGCAAGGTAAAAGGGAACCCTCCAGGCTCCAACGACCCGCAGCTATGGCTTTCTACCGAAATCTAAAGGTGTCATAGCCATTTCAAGGTAGTTGTTGGGCATGTGTGGCCTCCTTCCGCTAACTGGTTTTTGAACGTCTCTAATTCTTACCATTCTGGATGCTCTAAGTACAATATTATTTGATACCATTCACCCTTCATGGCACTAATAAACGCAAATAATATGAATGCCAATCTAGTAATAAAGAAAAAGACAGTTAATGTCATTTGAAATGTAAAATCATAATAAAAGCACATCATGTTTCTTTTTTAAGAAATTACAAACAACCTGTAATTCACACAAACTCTCGTTCTTTACGTCTTAACAGGTTCTTTCATATGTTGGGTACTATAGAGATGCGTGCTTTCTACTTGATTCCACAACCTTTTCTTTATTATTTGTTCCACAAGTTCTAACACTATAATTTTACCCGGAGTAACCTTAGGCGTGTGGCCTTCTCCAGCATTACAGACTGCTTCGGCTGTTATACCCTGGGAGACAGACGTGTTATCTTTTGCAGAGGCGCGAAATCTACATTAAGGGAAATGCCTCAGCCACAACCATCAACATTAGTTTATTCATTCTTGTAGTCAAGAAGTGTATAATAAGGATCATGTTGAAGACTCTACGTTTGAAGATCTTGCTAAGGATTGTATAAGAAGACGTTATTCAAGTTCTCGTTAAAGACGAAAAGAAAATCGTACAAGAAAAAGCGGTTCAAGTCTTTATCGAAGACACCGGTTTGAATCATTTGTGTATTTTTTTGTACACGGTGCGTGTACTAGCCTTTTCCAAAGGGAAACTGGATTTTAACACCCAGAATTATTGATTATTGGCCATTGACACACTAAACTACAAAATTGTTCACTACCACACTATACTTTCAACTTCTTGGCCTGTGTCACCATCAGACTAACCATGGTTAGTTTTTTGTTAACGTGGCCATTTTTGCTGATGTGGGATGGTGACGTCACCATGCCACATCAGCAAAATGGTCATTTCACCATGCCACATCAGCAAAAAATAGCCATGTCACCATGCCACATCAGCAAAAATGGCCACGTCACCATGCCACATCAGCAAAAATGGTCACGTCAGCAAAAAAAACTAACCATGGTTAGTTCGAGGGTGACACGGACCAATAAGTTGAAAGTATAGTGTGGTGGTGAACAATTTTGTAGTTCAGTATGTCAGCGGCCAATAATCAATAGTTCAGGGTGTTAAAATTCAATTTTCTTTTTCCAAAAAATGTATAAAGAGTGTATCTTTATTATTTTTATTAACATCAATTTAACAAAATTGTGACTATGTCCTACAATCTTAAAACATAATTTTGTGAAATTGTTGCTACAATCTTAAAACCTTCCACAAGTAAAGCACCTGGTTGAGAAATTTGAGATTTGAATGTGCGTTTAGAATACCATCTAAGAGTTATATCACATGTTACATTTCATGGTGAATGTGTGTTCACTTAACATGCAATTTACTAGTTTGATTACGGGGTTTGTCATGAGGTAAAAATGTTAATGATTGCGACATTACATAGTTACATACTTACATAGTTATAAAATGAGCATGAGATTGTGATCATCATTTTAATATATAGTTTGTATCCCGTGTGTGTGTATTATGCCAGTTGAGATAACGAATCTATAATTTGTTTCGATACTTTTAGGTTTTGAAACTGGGACCCGTCTTGAATCTAGACCAAGACGGGTCTAAAAGGCACGAGCTTGATAGGATTTGTTATAGTTTTACTTTACGACCATATGATTTTGTCTCAGTCTCAATATTTTGTATGATACGCTTGACACGACTTGAATTTTAGTCAAAAACTATTCTATTCCTTGCAAATCGAATAAATTGTGGAGTTGATCGAAGGTTTACCCACTCAAACGGAAACAGTCTAACAAGTCAATTCATTTGATGACTTCATTGAAAGTTTCCAAACTTTCTACGTTGATGTGATATATATATTATCCGATCAATTATATACAACATCTTTATTAAGACGGCACACAATTTCAAATATAGGGGAACCAAGGATTCATTCGTTCATCTAGTAACCAGTCGAATAAATTTAGTATTACATATTAAATGAAACGAGCATATTGACCGCAAGACTAAACACAAAGTTAAATACAATTAAAAGATATGGATGATGACGCTTACTTATAATACCTTGTTTTGTACATCTTGTATTGATTAAAGGGCTGATGAGCGTAAAGCATAAAACTAAACGGGAAACAAAGTGTTACAAAATTAAAACCAACTAATGGTTTGGTTTAAGAGTTTCACGGTTCGGTTTTGGTTTACAAATTAAAAGACCGTTAACGGTTTGGTTTACGGTTTGTCCTAAAAGCGAAAACCGAACCGTTAACACCCCTAATTGGTGGGGGTCTGGGGATGATGGAATGTAAACAAGCATTATTTCTATCCCACAAGATAAAGAGGTTACTTCTAGTGAGACGTCAAACTCTAAAGCCACAACCATCCATAAGAGTAAAATGAAATATAAATAGGCGTGTAAATGCAATAACAATAGGAAAGCGTAATGTACTAAGACTACTCTTTCTTTAATTTTTTTTATCTACCAAACAAGAAATATGTGAGAAAGTATAACAACCAACATATAAAAATAAAGAGAAGCGGTATCATGTAAAGGCCACCAAAATTGACAAGCTAGGCTCCAAAGACAAACCTCCAATACCCAACCGTATGAACCTCCTAAAAGTCCTTAACCATAATCATACGTCTCCACAAACAGCTATCATCAATATGTCATCAGAGAGGTACAATTCTATCAAATTTAGTCTAATTCGCTCATCCAAGTCAGTTTGGGTCAGTCTCTACTCCTTTTTCCCTCCACAGGAAGAATATTCACGGTTCTAGCTATGGTCGTCGATTGTCTCCTCTTGACATGTCCAAACTATCTCAACCTTTCTTCCCTTATCTTATCTAAATATCTGATATACTAGCTACCACTAATCTATGCATAAAAACCTCATTTCTTATCATATCCAACCTAGTCTGTCCACACATCCACCTTAGCATTCCCATCTCTGCTACCTCTAGTTTACAAGCTTGTGTAGTTGTCTCTTCTTAATGGCCCAACAATCAGTTTCGTATAATATAGCATCTCTAATGGTAACCCTATAAAAATCCCCCTTTAATTTAGTGGGAAACCTCTTGTACGTCACACAAAACCCAGTGATTGCTAATATTAAATCATAATTTTTCCGTATATCTATTCTATCAGATAATAATATTATATAATAATTTTGCGCTCATTTCTTATTTATTTAATATTCCTTTTCTCAATGATTTCCTTTATTTTTTCCTATTTAATATTTTATTTCTCGAACCACGTGTAATACGTGGGTTCTAACAAACTTTTTCTCTCAAAACGGTGATGTCAAACACTAGATTCTACTAGCAGGGAACCCGCGCGTTGCGGCGGAGTCGACAATAGAGGGCGGAAAACGTAATTCAAACCTTAAAAACGATTAAAAAAATAAATATGTAAGGCGTATGTTGTGTGTGTAAGCACATGTGCTTCGCAGTGGGGTAATGTTTTAAGGGCTTCAAAGAGACATGATAGCATGCTACCTTCTATATACCCATTCTTGTTTTGTTTTGTTTTTTTTTTGTAGTGTTTCCTTTTTTTTTCGTGTGTCTATGTCTTTTTTTAAGGGAAATATAACTTGTTAAAACTTGTTTTGTTGATAAAAGCTAATGTCTTGATTGTGTAAGTTATGCAGGGGATAAAGGCGATTAAAGTCAAATTTATGCTCCGACAAGAGAATTTGAAACAAATGCACATATTTTGTTAGAATATTGATATCAAAGATAGATGTTTAAGTCTAAACTTGTTCTTGTTATTGTGACTTGATAATTTGATTACATAAACTTCCTTCTATATATAATCTACCTATCCTTAGAAAACTAGGATACATAATAATTATCTATACCTTTGATAATTATCTAAACAAGAAACCTATTAGACTTTAACTAGGATGAAAAACTTTCTCAAAACACCCTCTAAGTTTGCTCATTTTTAACAAACTGATACAAGATTAATTCTTTCAATCACCCCCCTAATCTTGTAACACCAACGAGTCCTTTCATCTCGTTAAACTTCAACCTTGGCAACGCCTTAGTGAGGATGTCCGCTCTTTGTAAATCCCCGCTAACATGCTCCACTTGAATTTCATCACGTCCAATGCATTCTCGAATGAAGTGATATCGAGTGTGGATGTGTTTGCTTTTACCAAAGAACACAGGATTCTTCATCAACTCAATCGCGGATGAGTTATCCACCTTTAGTAACACTTTTCCTTCTTCCTCACCTGTAACCTCCGAAATTAAGCCCCTTAGCCATAAGGCTTGACAAGCTGCCTCCGTTGCCGCCATGAATTCCGCCTCACAAGATGATAAAACAATCGTTCCTTGTTTTTGCGAGACCCAAGTAATCGGTGCTTCATTGTAGTAAAACACGATTCCTGTTGTGCTTTTCCCATCATCCATGTCCATTGTAAAGCTAGAGTCATTAAACCCGTATAGGGTTCGGTTCCCTCCTCTTGGGTACAGAATACCGAGATCAAGGCTTCCTTTTACATACCTCAAAATTTGTTTCACCCTTTGCACAACTTCTATTCGAGATAGTAATGCAGCTTGCCAAGATCACTCATCTCGAATCTTCCTTCCATTTGCACCTTGAATGCTTGAATATCCTCTATCAATGAACTGGTAATTGTTAAATCATCGACATAAGTGCCAACAATTAATAACTTGCCGTTTTTATTTCTTCGATATACCGGTTGCTCTCTTTGCATCGGACGAAGCCAAGTTCCTTAAGTGCAACGTCGAGTTTTGTGTTCCAAGCTCTTGGTGCTTGATGCAAACCATATAACGCCTTCTTTAAATAATAAACATGATGCTCCTTTCCCTTTTTAAGGAATCCCTCCGGCTGAGTTAGATACACATTTTCTTTTAGATCACCATGTAAGAACACTTCACATCTAGGTGATGAACCTCCCATTCATAACTTGCGGCTAGCCCTATCAAAAACCGAATTGTTTCCATCCTCGCCATCGGTAGCAAATACTTCTTCGCAGTGAATCCCGTATTTTTGCACATATCCTTTTGCAACAAGACGAGATTTAAATCTTGACACCTTTCCTTGCGCGTCTTTCTTGATTTTAAACACCCATTTAACTCCGATTGGTTTTGCTCTCGGTAGTAGTTCGACTAGCTGCCAAGAATTATTTTTCTCAATCAACTTTAGTTCTTCCACCATTGCTTCCTTCCATCGATCATCTTTGATGGCTTCCTTGAATGCAATTGGTTCATCATCTACTGAAGTCATGAGCAACACATCACCTTCTGTCAACGTATACGTGAGCTTCGATACATCATTCACTTCATAATTAGTTAATCGTTTTGGAAAAAACTGATTTCGAGTTGATCTTCTTAGAGTCGAAGTTATTGACGGATCTGTTCCACTTATCGGCCACCTTCACTATTCAGCCCAGTTCCTGCATTACTTGGACCTGCAAAAGCCACATAATCATTATTGGCCCAACCGGCCCATTTCCATTTTCCTAATGAGACTCTGACCCATTCGGATCTGAGTTGTTGTGAGCTGTTGCTTCTCTTTCGTCTGTAGCTTCCAGATTTGATTGGTTTTCTTCTTCTATCACAAAGTCTGTCCATCCTTCTTGTGATTTGTCAGTTTCTGAAAGAAATTCATCCAAATCAAAGCTAACAGCTTCTTTAAACTTCACATCCCCTTCTCTAACCACATGTATTCTTCCTTTAACTGGGTCAAGCATTCGATGGGTATTTATTCCAGATTCGGGTTGCGAGCCGAAGTACACCATAAGTGTTCCTATGTCGTCCAGTTTCTTCTGTCCAGGTGTGAGAATCTTCACAAAACCGACACACCCAAACACCCTTAACCTGGACAGATCCGGTTTTCTTCCTTGAGCTTACCGAATGGAGTTGACCCGCTTAATGCTTTTGTTGGTGAACGATTCAACAGATAGACAGAGTGCATAAACAGCTTCTCCCCAAAACACTTGAGGTACTTTCATTGCCTTCAATATGCTTCTTGTTGTATCGATTACCGTTCGGTTGATGTTCTACGACCCCGTTTTGTTGAGGGGTGTACGGTGCGGTAAACTGTCGAGAAATTCCCTTCTCTTTGCAAAAATTTCTTAGCATCTGTGAAGTAAACTCACCTCCATTGTCAGTCCGAAGGGTCTTGACTTTGACTCCGAGTTTATTCTCCTCCTTTGTAACAAACTCTTGAAAAATCCCAGCCACTTGATCTTTTGTTTTAATCAAGAACGACCACATAAAGCGGCTGAAATCGTCTACTATCAACAGAATGTACTTGTTACCAGCTTGTGTTGGTGGTGATATTGGTCCTCAGAGATCTGCGTACAATAATTTGAGTGGTTTTTCTGCTCGATATCTCACCTTCTTTTGGGAACGCTCCCCTTATTTGCTTCCCGACTACACAAGCATCACAGATTTCAGTTGAGCTTTTTAATGGTGGGAGACCCGTAGCTTCCTTTGTTAGCAACTTCATAGCATCAAATTTTAGATGTCCCAGTCGAGCGTGCCACAACCAACTCTCGTCTTGAAGGTTGACCTGCAAACAGATAGGTATAATAACATTTAAGTTAATTTTATAAACTCGGTTACTCGACCTTGGCACCGTCATGAGTATTGAGCCATTTGGATCATACATCCGCAAGACTCCATTCTCGATCACCACTTTGTGTCCAGATTCGTCCATTTGCCCAACACTAATAAAATTATTAGTGAGTGAGGGAATGAAATAAACATCATTCAGGACTCGCCTTTTACCCGACTTTCCTTCGAGGGTTATTGAGTTTTGTCCTTGTATCTCGACACATGATCCATCACCGAAACGAACTCTCCCTTGATTCGTTTGTCCAAACTTGAGAACCATCCTTCGTTCCCGGTCATATGATTACCCGCCGTGGACACTTATCATAACTTGAAAGATCAACCTTTTTATCATTGAGAAAAACGACATCATCAGAAGTTGTCATATAGGACCGGTTCTTCATCTATGATCAAGTTGTTTTCATCCGTTTTCTTTCACGTAGGACAGTCACTAGAGAAGTGTCCCAACTCGTCACACCGGAAGCATTTTAATTTTGATCGATCCTTAGGTTACCTCTTCGAAAACTCTTTTCCTTTTCCTAGGCCTTTGTATTGTCCTTTGAACTTTGCTTCGGATGAAACATGCCGTCCTTGGCCAAACCCTCCTTTCTTTTTCTTAGCTTCCCATTCCTCGTAGGTTAAAAGAAATTGTTCTTGTTTGACAGAACTCTCTTCACTGCCAATTCTTTCTTCAAATGCCTTTAAACGACCTACAATATCATCATAGGTTACTGTCTTTAGATCTATAACGTGTTCTAAAGAAGCAACCATATGAATGAATCTTTTAGGCAAGCCATTAAGAAACTTCTTGACAAGTTTTGATTCATCGATCCTTTCTCCTAGAGCTGCTGCTTTTGAGGCTATGCTCGAGAAGTCATCCACCGTGCTGCTTTCCTTCATCTTCATTCCTTCGATTCGGACATTAGCGTTTGTAACCGGCTTCCTTGACTCTTTCGGCTCCTTGGTTTCTGACTTTCACAGCCCACATCTCTTTTGCTGTCTCAAGATTCCCGATTTGTAGGACAAGATCTTCCGGAATGGCCTGAAACAGTAGAGCTATGGCTATGTTGTTTTTCTTTGCATCGGTGAGGGTTCCTGGTTCGATCACTTCCAATACACTATTAACGTTCAAGATGATCTTCATCTTCATGGCCCAAATAGTGTAATTTATTGCTGTTAAGATTGGCACCTGCAATGTCGTTGTGTTGTGATCTTTCGCAGGAGGTAGTGGTCGATTCTGGTTGTCTCCCATTACTGATCCTGTTTTCTTCTTTGACAAGTCAAATACATAAGTCTGCTATGATCTGTTGCTGATTTTGGATTGAATCCCGCCCTGCTTCTCCTTTTGCTGATCGGTTTCTGAAATCACTTTTTTTCCTTCGCTGATTTCAATCTGACCAGTCCTGTTCAACCCGTTGCTTCCTCAAGATAAAGTCTCTTTATGTATTGAGGCTCACAGATTGTTAGACCTTGCTGCAGAATTTCGAATCACAATAAAGAACCCGAAGCTCTGATACCAATTTGTTAGAATATTGATATCAAAGATCGATGTTTAAGTCTAAACTTGTTCTTGTTATTATGACTTGATAATTTGATTACATAAACTTCCTTCTATATATAATCTACCTATCTTTAGAAAACTAGGATACATAATAATTATCTATACCTTTGATAATAATCTAAACAAGAAACCTATTAGACTTTAACTAGGATGAAAAACTTTCTCAAAACACCCTCTAAGTTTGCTCCTTTCTAACAAACTGATACAAGATTAATTCTTTCATATTTGAGCAATGCATTTAACAAGTAGCTACAATTCGAGTCAAAAACAATATCAAACACTGTAAAAAATTAGTGAAAAACATTTAAGTAGAAACAAAACATAACAATATGTAAAATAGTAGGTCGTATAAAACAAACAAGAATAAATTATAATACTTCTTATTAAAGCACATTAAAATCAGTTTTCCTAGATGGTAACACAATATTACACTGGGATATCATGTCACATTATGGATAATATAATGGTTATCGTTTGGTATGCTGATAAAAGAATCCACGTAGCTGGACTTAGACCCTTTGAAGTGGTCTCAGTGGTGTTGTATCTCATCTTCCAAAGCCGGGACCAAAGTTGTATACACAATGAAACAATCCGCTAAAAGACCCGCAGGGTCAAAAAATTACAGACACTTCGACAATCAAAGCAATATACATATACAAAGGATGACAAACATGAATACGTATCATGTGTAACGAGGGTATACAGGGAAATATGTGACCAAAGGGGAACGAGGGAGCATTGAGATGAAGAAGTTGTCGACCCCATACCGGCATGGTTATGTTTTCCTTTTTATAAGGATGATTAGGCCAAACCTTAATATGTGACCAAAGGAGAACGAGGGAGCATTGAGATGAAGAAGTTGTCGACCCCATACCGGCATGGTTATGTTTTCCTTTTTATAAGGATGATTAGGCCAAACCTAATATTTTGGTTTGGGATCGTCGAAAATCTAGTGGTCCAAGCCAAAGAGATAAAGGGGTGCTATCTACAACAGTGGCGGATCTATAAATGAATTTCAGTAGTAACGTTTTTCATTTTTTTTCATTTTAGTAGCAACGTTTTCCAAATTTCGTAAAAAAAACAAATTTTCCACTACGCGCGGCGAAGTTTAGCAGCAACGGACGCGGCACCTAGTTATACACTAAGTTCGCCCCTGATCTACAAGCCACCGAATCTAGTATGTCAAGGCTGATCCAAGAGTTAGCATACTCTTACTTGAACTAGGTTAATAGAAGAAAACTAGAGCGATAATAACTCATACTTGAAATCAAATATCTAGTCTTTAGGCAAGGGCGAAGCATCTTCGGGGCCAGAAGGTGCTCCGGCCCCCACCGATTTTTGACGCAGTGGTGGAATTTTACGATTTCCGTATGTAAATTGAGTCCGGGTTGAGTCTAGCCCCACTGATTTGATCTTCGGCCACTACCGATCGTAAAAAATTGAGTCCGGCACCCACCAATTCAAGAACCAAGCTTCGCCATTGGCTTTAGGCTTTGTAGCCACGTCTCATTAACGTGCATATAAGTAATTATGGAATTTTTATAGACTTCTATACTATCGGTCTATAGCCTAAAGGCATAGAAAGCTAAATGTTAGACTGCAGGGAGTGGAGGGGCGGGGAAAGAGGGGGGGGAATCGCCATGTGGCACTTGTGGGGACCGTGTTTGAAGGGTGAAAATTGTGGGGAGTGGAAGGGGGAGGAAAGGGGGGGGAGGGAATAATATTATATTGTGTTAAAGTTAAAAAAAAAAACAAAAAAAAAAAAATCACCCAATAAAAAAATGCCACCTCATCCACCCAAACCCCCCACCGCCCTGCTTCCCCCCACCGCCCTTCCCCCACCGCCCTCCTCTTCCCGCCCCTAGGGACGGTATTCCCGCCCGGAAATCCTTTCCCGCCCCCCATTCCCCGCCCCACTCCCTGCGGTCTTAATTGGAAATTAATGACAAACATTTATAAAAACAAAAGCTTTTTTTTTTACTTTTTATATAAATTCGTAATAAAATTCTATATTTTTTTCAGTTACAAACTTAAAATCATGTAAGAAAAAGTTTTATACAAACTGATTGAAATGGTTAGTGAATTAAAACTACTAGCGTTAGAATTAAAAAACATTTGTTTGTCTGTATTAGAAAGTAGATAAGTGTAAGGAAAGTGGTAAATAATTAAAAGTAGCGGTCCTCATGTTTTGTACATCTCCACGACATGAACCCAACTTTGCCAAGTAATCTTCAAGCTTCCACATGCACTGGATTAGGATAAAACCCGGTATATATATCTATATCATTGGCCTCTAATCTCTCTCTATACGTCACTAATTCATGCATCCTTATTCATCATCCACTTGTCAATTCTCATTCATCATACATATATATATATAACCAACCTTAACCAAACAAACACAACCCACTTCCAAGTTACATCTCAAATAACCAACTCAACAAAAATGAACATCTATTCCACATCTTGTAAGTCAAACTGGTTCCGACTGAACAACATCGGTAAAGGATCATTCGGATTGGTCAGTCTTGCTACTGACCAATCCGGGCTTACGTTCGCGGTCAAATCCGTCGAAAAAAAATCTAACGAGTTTTTTCGATGTTTGGAGAATGAAATTCGCGTTTTGAAAACGCTGTCGTCTCCGTACGTGGTTACGTATCTCGGAGACGACGTGACGTGTGAGTCATCAAAAGTGTACAGGAACTTACACATGGAGTACATGTCAGGCGGTACTCTTGCTGACGTGGCGAAACACGGTGACTTCACTAATATTAGAAGTTACACGTGGTGCGTCACGTCAGCTTTAAGCTACATTCACGCCCGAAACATCGCCCATTGCGACGTAAAGGGCGCGAATGTGCTAATTGGGAAAACCGCGGGAACAGCGAAGCTGGCAGACTTCGGTTCCGCGGTTGATGTACGGAATATTCCGTACTGCAGGACACGTGGCAGTCCGTTATGGATGGCGCCAGAGGTTGTTAGAGGCGAGTACATCGGACCGGAGTCCGATGTATGGTCATTAGGCTGTACGGTGATCGAGATGATCACCGGACAGCCAGCATGGCAAGACCGAGGAGCAGATACTCTCCGGCAAATTGGGTACTCTGATCAGGTACCGGAGCTGGAGTTTCCAGCTCCGGTACCTGACGAGTTACTAGATTTTTTAAACAAGTGTTTAAAAAGAGAAAAAAGTGAAAGATGGAGCTGTGATCAGCTACTACAGCACCCATTTCTGTTATCCTGTTCCCCTCCATCATCACCACAGATCACGATCAACACTTGTGAATTGTCTCCGAGATGCGTGTTTGATTGGTCTGATTCAAGTTCAAGTTGTTTAAACGAATCAACTGTCGACACGTGTCAATTAACGATGAGTAACACAAGTAACGCGAAACAGAGGATTGGTAAATTAGCGTCAAACGCAGGGGTAGTTTGGGAAACAGAAGGGTGGGATGTGGTGAGGCACGTGACAGCTACGACGTGGGAATATTCTGATTCCGTTGATGAGGAAGAAAGCGTGAGTGGAAGTGGAGGGGTAAATTGGGAATATAGTGAAGGTACAAGTAGTGAAGCACAGTGTACAATGGATGGTTGGATGTATAGAGATAGTGTAGATGTAGATATACATAGGTGTTGTATGTATGTTTGGATACAGAAATTGTTTGATATTATTGTGTTTTATTTGAATTTTAACCAACGTATTCGCTACACGCAATGGTTTACTTCAACGCCAAGTCTTTATTCTTCATGGTTTGTTAATAAACACGTGGAATTTTTTTTAATAAAAAAAAGAGAATTTATAAAATTGTGTATGATAAGATACAACTTTTTTTTTATTATTTTTTTGTGAGTCAAACGGTGCATAACCTTAGAGTACAACACACCAACCCATGTTCGATCCCGGGCTGGCAGAATCAGCCTGTAGCCTCTCTTAACAAGGAGTGGGACTCGAACATGTGAGCTCCTAGATCAGGAACCTCACAAAATGGGTAATAAACCTTCACACCTCCAGAGCAAAATATCTTATACAAGTCATATGGCAATCAGGCAATGGCATCTATCCTTTTGAGTCGTGGGTGGGTGGGTGGTGATTTGGCACACTAATGGGTGAATATTATCTAAATTAATGTATTTAAACTATGCATATGATTTTATTAATTATGCTTGGATGACGTATATAATTTTTACTATATTTAGTGGTTAATAATTAATGTGACGTGGCAACAGTTAGCTTCAGTGTGACCACTACGTCAGCAGCCATGTGGGCGTTACTTAAGGTGAAGGGAAAGGGACACTTTTGGAGTGGGGTTCGGGTTGGACTGGATGGGTGCCGCAACTGGCACAGAATAGGATTTCGGATAAAGAAGTTTGACCGATGAGTGACACCGGAGAAGAACGTGGGAAACGAATTGGAAATTGGGTTCGGGTTTATTAGGCTGTTGGGTATGGGTTGTCTCCATCCATATAAGTTGGATGTAATGTAAGTGAAGAGATTTGTCCTCCTTTTAAGACAATTCAAGGGGACAGCATAGAATGTCCAAGACAACACAAAATACCCCTTCCCATTGGTTTATATATTTAAAAAAACAATAAAAGTGGTCCGTCCTCTGCAGGACGTTTAAGATGGAGACAGCCCTAAGGGTAGCGTGCTCCATCCTTAACAGACCAAGGCAGACCGAGGACGGTCCCCATACCCACCAGCCTTAGATTCTGTGAGAACACTATCGTAATTAAATCGGATTTATTTGGGATTTGAGTTGCAATAAGGTGTCACTTCCAAGTTGGTCGGGTGAATTGGTTTACACCCCATTCGCCCTTGTAGAAAACTAAATTGTTATTATTACTTTTACAAAGTAATTTACTTCTTATTTCTTACCTTTATTAATTTTTCTAATTTTTTTTCTAACCTTTTCTTAATATATAATTTCATTTGTTTTTTGTACTTAAGTGTCATTAGTGATAAATTGTCACGTGCCGCTTAAACAAATACCCTTCATTATTAGTTTATAAAAATACTTAAATGCGTTAAAAAGCTTAAAATATATAATAACAACAATAATATATATACAAAATTTCATTTTTTAAATCTTGGGCCTCGGGTCTTCGCCCAGCCCACCCTAGCCTAGAGTTGGACCTACTAATAATATTAAAAAATATTAATTTACTCGTTTCAGCTCTATTTTTTCATGGTTATAAAAAGCTAAGGCGAGAAAAAATTGGTAAGGTGAAATATGATGGTGACATGTTTTGTGTTCATTTACTAGTTAGTAGATGGATGCATCATACTTCAAAATATTGAAGGGTTATCTAAAAGCTCGCACATACACTACGTATGTAAGTGTATAGTACTATTAAAGTAGAAAACAAATCAAGGTTGTTGCTATTGCTTTATGAAAAACTTTTAAACAAGAAATGTGGCGAGGGAATATGCCTTAACAAGGAAGACATCATCATATATTCATATATTTGTATAATTTTACGGGACAGTCATTTTATTTTTGAAAATTCTTCGAAAACCTTTTTAACTTATGTATCTTTCAAAAATGTTCCAAAACAATCCCTTAAAACTTTTGTATTGATTTGCAATTTTGCATGATACTTGCACTTTTGGGTTGCTTTTATGACGCTATCATTATCCTAAACCAAGACAACCAACATGCGTCTAGAAATTAAAATCCATGGGTAGATTCCAATAACGTATCAACTTTCTTTCTAGTTCTTATCCATTTTTTTTAAAACAAAATGTGTCAATCACATTCTATATTTATTTAATAAAAAAGGAAAATAAGGATGCTAACTCTTATTATTTAAAATTTAAGAGAATGAATTACGTATATATACAGGACGGTAAATTACAGAATTAGCGAAGTAAATAATCCTGAAAATCATATAAACATTTGTAGATAATGCTTTGAAGATATAGGAGGAGAGTGAAAACAGGAAAAACATGTGGTTAAATGGTTGATTAATCGTGTTATGTATCGCAATTAAACCGATAGATATAAACTTTAATGCGTTTCTTGAGGTTTTCAAAACAAAATTTATTATATAACTAGTTTTGTACCCCGCGCTTCGTCACGGGAAACGAACATTCTACAAATCGGATATGAGCAGAAACATCATCACCACGTAACCTCCACCACCGAACATCCACAACCAACGTACGTAAAACACCAAACATCCACCACATTCTTGATGATTTTTATGCATACACATTCTTGATGATTTTTTATCAATTGTTGAATTTTTTTATGTGGTTTTATGTTGTGTTCTAAAGGTTATGTTATTTCAATTGTGTTTTGAAATGTTAACACAACCTTCCTATAAGCTACTGAATTTTTTGTTGATCCTCATGTCAATTTGATAGCTTTAGAAAGTTGCTCCAATCATGCTACCAACTGGGCATAGTGTCTTTTTTAATATGAAGTATTATTGGTTTTGGTTTTTCAATCTTTTTAATATGAAGTATTATTGGTTTTGGTTTTTCAACTGATTACTTTATGCTGGCATGACCCTTCATTTCATTATGCAAACATAATCACGTGAATAATATTGAACTGTTCCGACTCTCTTTATATTATGAAAACCGTTAACCAAAGCGTTAGTGAAGATCATTGTATTAAAACTTTAACTACTATGTGTAATAAACTGGTTATTAGAATTATTTTTAGTAAAACATTTTATTAAAGTTTAAGAATATAAACTATTATGTGTGTTGAACTCGTGTGTCTCATTTTTAGTAAAATATTTTTCAAGGTATACTATTTTGATGTGCTTTTTATGTTTGAATAGTTTTCAGACCCTTATGTAATGTTATATTAGTTTAACATGAAATGCATGGTGTTTAATAATAATAGTAACAGTTCGGTTGCTAACGGCACCGTATTTGGTTCTCTTTTGATTGCAAAATCAATCTGGTACCAAACGAACCAAATGATACCAACTAAAATTTCCTCGCATAACGAACCCGCTGCAACGCGCGGGCCTCACCACTAGTACTTACAAATGATTGAAGGGTTATCTAAAAGCTCGCACATACATTATGTATGCGAGTGTATACATATAATGGTGTACTATTAGGTGCTGTTTGTTTTTTCTGCTGGAAAATGTCTGCAGTCTGCGGACCACATCTGCAGACATCTGCAGGAGAAGAGGTGGACCAAAGATCTGCAGTCTGCAAGAAGAAGACTGTTTGTTTGTTAACGTCTGCAGGCTGCTGAAATAAACTTAAATTTAAATAAACTGAGTTTTTACAGCAGTCTGGTGGTAGACGGTGGTGGTGGTGGTGGTGGGTGGTGGTGGTGGGTGGTGGTGAGTGGTGGTGGACGGTGGTGGGTGGTGGTAGTGGTGGTGGGTGGACGGTGGTAGGTGGTGGTGGACCGTGGTGGTGGGTGGTGGTGGACGGTGGTGGTGGACCGTGGTGGTGGTGGGTGGTGGTGGACCGTGATGGTGGTGGTGGGTGGTGGTGCTGGGTGGTGGTAGTGGTGGTGGACGGTGGTGGGTGGTGGTGATGGACGGTGGTGGTGAACGGTGGTGGTGGACGATGCTAGGTGGTGGTGGTGGGTGGGTGACGGTGGTGGTGGTAGTGGGTGGTGATGGTGGGTGGTGGTAGTGGTGGTGTGTGGACGGTGGTAGGCGGTGGTAGTGGTGGTGGGTGGACGGTGGTAGGCGGTGGTGGTGGACCGTGGTGGTGGACCGTGGTGGTGGTGGGTGGTGGTAGTGATGGTGGACGGTGGTGGGTGGTGGTGGTGGACGGTGGTGGTGGTGAACGGTGGTGGTGGACGATGCTAGGTGGTGGTGGTGGGTGGGTGGGTGACGGTGGTGGACGGTGGTGGTGGTGGTAGTGGGTGGTGGTGGTGGTGGTGGGTGAGGAGAAGAGAAGAGGAGAAGACCTTAGAAGTCTTTGGTCCAAGTCTGCACCAAGAAGAGGTCAAGAAGAGCTTTTAGAGTGAAATGTCTTCCGAAAAACAAACAGTCTGCCCGCCCCAAACGTCTGCCCGCGTCTGCGCGGCGCAGACAAAAGAGGTCAGAAGTGCTTCTGGGAGAAAAACAAACACCAGCTTAAAGTAGAAAACAAATCAAGGTTGTTGCTATTGCTTTATGACAAACTTTTAAACAAGAAATGTGGCGAGGGAATATGCCTTAACAAGGAAGACATTATCACATATTCATAATTTTACGGGACAGTCATTTTATTTTTGAAAATTCTTCGAAAACCTTTTTAACTTATGTATCTTTCAAAAATGTTCCAAAACCATCCCTTAAAACTTTTGTAGTGATATTTGCATGATACTTGCACTTTTGGCTTGCTTTTATGACGCTATCATTATCCTAAACCAAGACAACCAACATGCGTCTAGAAATTAAAATCCATGGGTAGATTCCAATAACGTATCAACTTTCTTTCTAGTTCTTATCCATTTTTCTAAAACAAAATGTGTCAATCACATTCAATATTTTATTTTTAAAAAAAAAGGAAAATAAGGATGCCAACTCTTATTATTTAAAATGTAAGAGAATGAATTACGTATATATACAGGACGGTAAATTACAGAATTAGCGAAGTAAATAATCCTGAAAATCATATAAACATTTGTAGATAATGCTTTGAAGATATAGGAGGAGAGTGAAAACAGGAAAAATATGTGGTTAAATGGTTGATTAATCGTGTTATGTATCGCAATTAAACCTATAGATATAAACTTTAATGCGTTTCTTGAGGTTTTCAAAACAAAATTTATTATATAACTAGTTTTGTACCCCGCGCTTCGTCACGGGAAACGAACATTCTACAAATCGGATATGAGCAGAAACATCATCACCACGTAACCTCCACCACCGAACATCCACAACCAACGTACGTAAAACACCAAACATCCACCACCAAAAACCCACCACCAACTCTGTCTCACCTCCCCACCAACCCCAAAACGGCTACCACCCATCATCACCGTCTCCGTCTCATGTCAACAACTGAACACCGCCGCCACCAGTGGCGAAGCTTGGTTATTGAATTGGCGGGGGTCGGACTCAATTTTTTCCAATCGGTAGTGGCAAATTGGTTGGGCCGAAATCAACTCGGACTCAATTTATCAACGAAAATCGCAAATTTCTATCACTGCGTCAAAAAACGGGAGGAGCCAGGGCCACCCCTGGCCCATTGTATGCTTCGCCCTTGGCCGCCACCACCACAACCAACACAAATTTGCCACCCCCACCGTCCTTAAAACATAGGCACCATAACTACTATAACAAAGTGCCTACACAACTACCACCGTCCTTCTCTCTCTGCTCTTTCTTTCTCCCCAGACCACCACTGCCTCACCACCATCGTCAGCACAAGCAATCAACCATCATAACCACCGCCACCATCAAACAGTTCCTCCACCACCGTCGCCACCACCACAAAAATAATTACGACCCTGACGCCTAGGGCTTCGTCACGGAAAAGTAACACAACAACCATCACGTAAGACAACCCACCACCAACCTCCACTAACATCACCACCGACTGCGACCACCATCTACACAAAACACATGGCTATTGCGGTGGGTTCTAAAGAGAAATACCTGAGAGAAGCACAGAAAATGGGGTGTGCAAATGGGTTTTTTAAGAGGAAAAAACAAAAAGTCCGAAATGACTATGTTACCCCTACAACAACAGAAAATTACAACTTTGCCATTGCTATTCCTAAGCACCCTCTTTTGCTATATTAATAATTATGATCTAGTGTTTATATATAGATATATACACACACGTACGTATGTGTGTGCAAGGTTATAAAAATCCAGATTAATCACCGATTAATCAGTGATTAATCGCTAGTCCTCACTTTACTGATTAATTTTGGGTTAATCACTCAATTAATCAATGTCGCGATTAATCACCGATTAGTCGGACCAAATTGGTTCTAGTCAGATGTAAAAAATCAAAATTATGTAAAATAATATTCGAACGGGTCAAAATGGAGCAAATCGATCAAATAAAACAAGATTTAACTCAAAATTGGATGATAATCCATGATTTAGAAGCAAAATCGATGAAACTCCATGAACCCTAGTTGCGTCTTTTGGTTCCTTATGATGAAAGAAGGAATTGGGAGGAATAATGGGATATGGTGAATGATGGAGGTGATTAGGGTTATTTAAGCTTAGGTATTTTAATATTTAACCCCCTCTCCATATTCACTAGTTTATATTTGGCTCCTAAACTTCTAAATTTATACATGTAAGATATAAAATTAGCATTATATATGTATAAATTTGAAAAAATATATATATAAATCCAATCCGATTAATCCCGATTAATCCTGATTAATCCCTAGTCCGTACCCCACCGACCAACTAGCGCCTAACGAGTTCTACAACACTGTGTGTGTGTATATTTTGAACCCCAACTGGTTGTGGAAACATTGAGGCGCAACGATAATTGTTAAAAAGCTCATGATGAACTAAAATTTCATAGTTTATTTATTTGTATTAAATATCTCAAACAACCAAGAGAGTCAAATTGTATCACATCAAACAAACAATGATCTAATTATGTTTATTCTAAGTCCAATAATCTGAATGCAAAACCAAGCAAATATTCTAAGTCTAAAATATGGTACAATAGTTGATAGATTTATATTCTAGTAAATGTATACGATGCTTGCGTGATATAACATGCTTTAACGACATGTTATACATTAACTAAGTATTTGTTTATTTTTTATTAATATTTAAGATCTGTTACTCTGTTAGTATAACCAACATACTAAAGGGTTAGGTTTAGTTAGGTAGAATTATTATAATCGTTGAAGTAGAGTTGTGGTGAGTTGGTGTTTGTAAGACATGTTCGTTGTGGAGGGGGCAGCTAATCACCCACCTGATCTTGCTCCTTAATCACATGTCATTAATTGATAAAGTCTCTTTTATTTTGTGGAATAAGAGACTAAAAGGGGTAGATAATTACGAGCACAAACTCTAATATAATTAAAAACTATTTCTACATGCAGAAGTCGCTAGGCCCTCCCTACTTGGTCGACTGGGGAATTGTGAATATTCGCCTAGACGGGGAGTAGTCGAATATGTAAAGAATAATGAAAATTAATTATTTGGATTCATATGAAGTCTACAAATAAAAAAAAAATCCAAGAGTATTCACCTATAATTAGGGAAATTGAATAAAATTTGAGGTATTGCCGAGTTTGACCGATTCTGATTCTTGTTTTTTGAGTTTGTGAAACTCGCCAAGGTGGAGCCACATTTCCCGATTCCAAGGCTGAGTTGGCTGAGTTTTACAACCTTCATTATACATAAAATCAAATTATTTTCGTGTTCGATGTTGCGTTATGCAAATCTTATAATAGTATTCATATGTTTTTTGTTCTATATTGAACGTGTATATATTTTGATCAATTTATTTGAAATTGGATGTAGATCGTATTGTATTAGCATAGGAATAATCATGTGTATAAGTGTATTATTAGCATAGGAATAATCATGTGCAAGGAGTGTCGTAGGAAGATTGATTTCGGACTTAATTATCAAGATTTTTCTAAAGAGATAACTTCGATTCAGATGACAAATTCGATATCCACAACAAAAAGCCAAATTCCAGACACCCATCTTATATAGTAGGTTTGCAAACTACAAGAATCCAACATCGTTATCTTAGATACCGACTAACCCATATTTAAGGTCTATAACACCATTCACCATCACGCATGTTTACAAGAAAACAACTTTGAATTCCACCACGAGCATGAGCAGTCAGTTTTATATTTGTGCATGCAGATAGTGTGATTATTGGCAACGGGCTGTGTATATTATTGAAATATTTTTTTTAACAACTCGGCCGCAAAAGTATTCAAGAAAAACACTGCGGCTTATGATAACTACCACCAGAACTTTGTTTCTGACAAGCAGCCAAAATCACGTCCGTATTTTGTTCCAACATTTACAGAAAAATGATGACCAAGGACACTGCAGCTCTTAGCTCTTGATGAGACACTGATATAGCGCTGTTCCATCGATTGGTGAACTTGTTCACAACACCCAGTCTATACAGCCAAAAGGGTCATTGCTAGCAACAGTGAGGGGCAGCTTTCAGCTGCATAAGGTGACACATCAAACCACATCGCTTATAGGTTACGCGCATCATACACATGGTTGTAAAAATCCTGCCTAGCCGCCGATTAATCGGTGAGACGGTGACTAATCACTAGTTGGGGATTGACTGAGTAAACACCGATTAGTCGCTAGTGAGTAGCTGTCTAACGATTCCAACCAAATTCCGGCCAAAATCTATAAATTTCAGTCAGATTCCCACCAAAAACCTATAAGTTATGGCGATTAATCCTATATATTTAAAGATATGAGTCGAGGTGGGGTTAAAACATGTCTACTTAAAAAACTACATACAAAATGTGTATATACATATAAAACTGAAAATTACATATAAAATCTCAATCCGATTAATCACGATTAATCCGAGCATACTTAATTCATTCCAAATTTAATGTGTATATACATATAAAACTGAAAATTACATATAAAATCTCAATCCGATTAATCACGATTAATCCGAGCATACTTAATTCATTCCAAATTTAATTTCAAAAACTCTCATGTATGACGGATCAAAAACTAAAACTAAATTAAGTCCAACAATATAATCATATCTTCTTAAACTAATTCTGCTTCAGCTCATTAGCAAAGGCAACAATTATAACAACAAAATTTTAACTAAAACATGTTAGGGTTATAACAAAACTCCATAACATAATGTAGCATCAAACAATAATATTATAACAACAGAAATTAAAGAGTAATAAATATAAATCGAAACAGTAAATGAAGTCGAAAGCAGATCTACTTGGATCGTTGTCTCATCTTTCGACGTTTCCTCTTCAACCTCCTCATTCTCTTCTTCTTCCACTGCAATTTTTAACATTCAATTAACAATTATAAATTAAACTTGTTTGACAAACAATTATTAAATGATGCATAATTGATGAATAACCTTAGATCTCATGGTGAAGACGACGTGAAGGAGCGGCGCTTAGATGGGATCTGTTTTGATCGGTTGTGTTTATATTGAAACCCTAGCTGCTTTTGTTTGTTTTCTCTATATCTTATCACTTCTTAAAACCATACTTATTCTCACGCCGGAATGTGGTCACAGAGAGACATTCCCTCTCCTCTGTGACGAGCCTAACGGTGTTATGTTTTGCATGTTTAACCAGATCCAACCATTCATAATCAAGTTTAATCATTTTCTTAATCAGATCTCTCATACCGAAGGACCAAGAGGTAATGCATTTTAACAACTTAAAATGGGTGTTTGTTTTGTATTTATTTTTTTCTCATAATCCGATTTATTCGAATCAACCTGGATTCAAATCGGTTCTTCTGATTTCATTTCTAACAACTTAAAAAAATCAAACAGTTAACTCAAAAAACTAAAAAATCAATTTAACAAACACCCATAGACACGTGTTTGTTTAGGGTCTTTTTCAAGTGTAATGTTCTAAAAGCACAAGAAGAACGTTTGAGATGGTAAAGTTGCTACAATTCACTTAGCGAAA
This sequence comes from Ambrosia x helenae, assembly GCA_030844895.1. Taxonomy (NCBI): domain Eukaryota; kingdom Viridiplantae; phylum Streptophyta; class Magnoliopsida; order Asterales; family Asteraceae; genus Ambrosia; species Ambrosia x helenae. The sequence goes on from JAUTDX010000833.1 coordinate 78,982, forward strand.
TCATGTGGATGTTATGCATTTCATTACTAGGGAACTAGAAGAAGCTAGAGTCCGACTAATCAAGTTTTACATTAATAAAAAAATTAAGGTGTCGTTCTTTTAAATTCACTCTATTAGTTGACACTCGTTGAAGTTATGAAACACTAGATTATACCCGGGAGCGTCCCGGGTTGAAAAATCTAACATTAGTAAACAAACGAAAAGAGTAAATAACTTAAACATACCATTGAGTGAAATATCTATGTAGGCATCGAATTAAGTAAAATATAACCATTAGGCCACATTTGACCCATGTTATATGCCCCTTTGAACGTATTTTCTGCGCAACATACTTGCATAGCTGCACCTTTTGATAACTGGAAGAGATGGTAGACCAATACACAGAATACATAACTGAATACAACATATAACATCATTTTCTTCGGGAAAACATAACACCCACTGCCCACAATTAAAGATATATTCAGATAGATGTATAAAAGGTATACAATACACTATACCTAAATTGTTCAGTCAACTCCCTAAACAAATTCAAGCATATAAAACAAAATCAATTTAAAACCAAGCAGCCAGAATATGCAGACAATGAATCAAAACCAAAAAATATACATTAAAAACCACAACTACAAAAGCGTTGCTACAATTAATATGTCAAGCGTTGCTACAATTAATGCGTCAAGCGTTTTACAAAGGCATTCATGATTCAACATTGTGGATTTCATCCTTTCTTGCCATTCTACAAACAATAAACATAAGGAAATCAAGTTAGAACCTGAAAAAATCACCAAGTATAACTAACATTAGCAAACAATATCCATTGTTTATATATGACTCAAGAGTGATTGTTTCGGCATAGCCATTTGTAGATAATGAGGTAAATATCATCATTATTATTCTAACATTTCTAGGTGGCTTTGTTCCAAATGAGTTTGTGGCTTTTGACAACAAAGGACAACAACCCCTGAAATAAAAACCAATATCGATGAGCTTATAAATCAAAGAAGGTTATTATCTATCATCGCTGCAAATGTAGAGGTTGCGATATGGAGATGTAACCTGCCCCATCAGAGCAGCTTAAGCTTATGATTTAACCTCATGTTCTAATGATGTTTTTTCCACAGTTATCAAACATTTATATTTCCGGGTTTATAACTTGTTAAAAAAAACTTCATTTATTATTCAAGAAATCAGATCACATGCAAAGACCAGTCAAGATAACATAAAAGAGCCCTAATACAGAAATAAACATCCAATGTCAAGATAACATAAAAGAACACAATCAAATGCAGAGGATTAGAACCCTTTTAAAAATTAAAAAAAAATGGACCATAGCTCAATAATAATTCTATGAGAAAATTGCCAATATAGCCTTTGACCCGGTGACTTTGCCAAAATAGCCCCCTCAACCGTCTCGGGATGACGTTTCGCAATTCCCGAGACGCCCCAACCGACTTTTTTTTGAACTCTCCCACGGACCAACCACATGATGACACGTGTCCTCAAACTCTCCACCGTCTCCGGAGATGCTTCGGATCTGCCAAGAGGTTTCCGGATTTATGGGAGACGCCTCCGTTTCTGCTCGGCTCATGGCTCAAGCCGTTTATTTTTTTATTCGGCGTCTAAACGTGAGCCGTCTTTGTGACGCCTCATTAGCCGGAAAAGACGATTCCGAAACCGACTTTTTGACGTTTCCGAACAGACTTTGTGACCGAGTTGATCCCGATGTGACGGGTACCGTCCGTACTATCCGGTCATTTATATTTTTAGTTGAACATAAATTTTTCTCTTTTTATTTTACAATCTTCAAAGTGTTGTGTTGTTTTGTGGAGCTACATTAGTGATTATAAATTTCAAAAAAGAAAATGGTTAGATTTGTCGTCTACCTAGATGGGAAGTGGAATGTTGTGAATGGGAGGTTTGAATATGTTGTTTATAAACTTTAAACTATATATATATATATATTTTTTTTACTTTTATCAAACCACAAAAATAAACCCATGTTGTTTATAAACTTTAAACGTATAACCAAACATCTAAGAAACTTTAAAATCGAGACTTTTATAAAATCTATATCGAATAACGTAATAAATGAAAAATGATAAACATTAAGTTCGCTCTTTTATTAAATTTGAAAACGACAAATCTTACAAGGACTAAAATGGAAACATTTGACTACACAAAGGACTATAGTTGACAACTTGCTAAAAGATGAGGGTGACGGTTGTCACAGTATTCACCTATAATTAGGGAAATTGAATAAAAAATTTGAGGTATTGCCGAGTTTGACCAACTCTGACCGAGTTACGCCTGAATCTGACCGATTCCTCTCTAATTCTGCCGAGTCACACCCGAGTTTAAAATTTGACCGAGTTGTCTATTCTTGTTCCTCCGGATTCCGCCAATTCATGGCCGAGTTTGACTGATTCTGACCAAGTATTGCCCGAGTTTGACCGATTCTGATTCTTGTTTTTTGAGTTGGTGAAACTCGCCACGGTGGAGCCCCATTTCCCGATTCCAAGGCTGAGTTGGCCGAGTTTTACAACCTTCATTATACATAAAACCAAATTATTTTCATGTTCGATGTTGCGTTATGCAAATCTTATAATAGTATTCATATGTTTTTTGTTCTATATTGAACGTGTATATATTTTGATCAATTTATTTGACTTTGGATGTAGGGTATTGTATTAGCATAGGAATAATCATGTGTATAAGTGTATTATTAAAGTAACATACTAACATGTTCATAATTTTGTTCTATCTTGAACGTGTATATTGATCAATTTATTTGACTTCGAACCATTAGCAATATTTCCTTTTTGCTAATTCCATCTTTGTAGGTAGTCTATTATGAGCCGCACTCCGACTCAATCACAATCCTCAACGACTTGACCATGTAGCACCTTCGTCATCCCCAAGCCAACGCACGTCCTTCCTACTTTTACTGTCATGTATGAAATCTAAGCGTTGTTGTAGCTCTATCAACTCATTGCGGTTGAGATGAACCCTTCTCCATCACCATTTCAGAACCATCTGATCACCTTGTCTACCACATTTTATCCTTTTCAAACCCTGTGTAGACCACTTTCTTTCTATATATTCTTGCTAAAGGAAAGCTCTACATACCCTCGTACAAGTGCGTTTTAGGAGTCCTATTGAGCTGCGGAGTGTCGTAGGAAGATTGATTTGGGACTTTCAAGACTTTTCTAAAGAGATAACGTTGATTGATGGCAAATAGGTAGTCTTTTAGTTAGATTTCGGTTCTTGGTTAGCTGCTAAGATGCATATGACAAATTCATTTAGCATATTCTAGCTGTATTAACATAGTTATCTAAGATTCAGATGACAAATTCGTTTAGCAAGAATATCCACAACAAAAAGTCAAATTCCAGACACCCATCTTATATGTTAAGTTTGCAAACTCCAAAAATCCAACATCGTTATCTTAGATACCGACTAACCCAGATTTAAGGTCTATAACACCATTCACCATCACGCATGTTTACAAGAAAACAACTTTGAATTCCACCACGAGCATGAGCAGTCAGTTTTATATTTGTGCATGCAGATAGTGTGATTATTGGCAACGGGCTGTGTATATTATTGAAATATTTTTTTTAACAACTCGGCCGCAAAAGTATTCAAGAAAAACACTGCGGCTTATGATAACTACCACCAGAACTTTGTTTCTGACAAGCAGCCAAAATCACGTCGGTATTTTGTTCCAACATTTACAGAAAAATGATGACCAAGGACACTGCATCTCTTGGCTCTTGATGAGACACGGATATAGCGCTGTTCCATCGATTGGTGAACTTGTTCACAACACCCAGTCTATACAGCCAAAAGGGTCATTGCTAGAAACAGTGGGGCAGTTTTCAAGTAATAACAACTCTTAGTTGGGTTCTATAAAGCTGGTGAATTGGAATGGTTGTGCAAAGGTATCTCCTAAGCCATAGTAATACGGTTGATTTAAATGTGTACATTAGAGGTTTTATGCGTCAATTGTCATCTTGAGCTCTTTCTTCAACCTGAGCGTGACGCTTTTCTAATTTTATCAATACATAATTTTCCATTTGAAAGCTAGAGATTCACAGACAACTAAGTCAGTTATAGAAGTCAAGATACATTATAGACCTTGTAACTTGATCAAGAACTGAACGTACACAAGCCTCCTAGAATGGTAACAAGTTTTGGAGTATAGTAATATGAGAAAACCTGAACCTAATAAAAATCAACCGCTGATGTTGCATCGCAGGAGGGGTGCCTTGGTCTTGTAATCCTTCACAAGAAAACCAAAAGGGTCAAATTCAACAGAAACTAAATTTCCCGTGGTAAAGCGATGGACAGAAATTAAATTTTTAACAAGTCGGGGTGTGTATAAAACATTTTTAAGGATAAAGGGTGCGAATGGTTTGGGTAGGTATTTAGTGCCTTGGCCAAGTACTGGAATAGTATCACCATTTCCTACAATAATATTACAAGAAACGCAAGAATTAGAAAAGGAATGAAAGTCACCTGACTCGTGAGACATTGTTGAAGATGCTCTTGTGTCCATGTACTGTGTGGGGTCCGGTTGTTACAGGCTCATTGTATATAGGGCTTGTTCTATGTCCGTGGGGGCAGTATGCGGTGTGGGTCTGCTGAGGTTTTGAGCCAAGTAAACCGGGCTGGGAAGATGAATTATAGTTGGGTCGGGCAGTTGTGGGATAGGGATAAGGGGGGAGCCCACTGCTGGGTTTGGGCCGAATGATATGGGGTCTGTGGTGTGACCCACTTTGGTGTAGCCCAGGTTTGCGCCTAAGGGAAGAATGGAGGAGCCGGCCAAGTGTACTGATGTGGATAACGACCACGTCCAAAACCTGATCGACCACCACAGTTACGGCGAGTTGACCTGGCACGTCCTCTGTCGTAGTTAGTGGGGTCAGAATTGAATGGCCGGTCAGTGGTCGGGTAGGTGGGGCGGGTGTGTTCATTGGATGGTGATCGGGCAGTGGTGGCGGCGAGTGCGGATGAGGCGGTTTTAGAGGCATGTAAGGCTCGCTCGGCTTTGTCAGTTTCTGCTTGGATCAACTTAGAGCGAGCATTATAAAAAGAGGGTAGGGGGTTTTGGTTTTGTAGGATGGTGGATATACCTTCATACTGTTCTGGCAAGCCCGCGAGTAATTGTAATACCAACCGGTCATTATCCACTGGCGCATCCACATTTGCATGTTGGTCTGCTAGAACTTTGAGTGCTTGACAGTAGGCTGACATGGAGGAAAAAGCATCAAATCTGGTGTTAGGAAATTTTTGCATGAGATATATTGCCCGTGCACTTTTATTATCATGGAATAAATCTTCAATGGTGACCCAGGCTTCATGGGCGTTTGAGGTGTTATTAATGATGGTATGGAGTAGATCATTGGAGATCCTACTGTAGAACCATTTTAAAACAATGGCATCAATACGATCCCAATCATCTTAGGATTTTGTGGAGGACTCGGCTATGGCAGGGTCAGTTGGTGGGGGACGGGGTTTGAGGTGGTCATCCACCATGAACGCTTTGCAATGAATCTTAAAAAGGGTAGCCCATGAGGAGTATTGGGAGGACTCGATTGCAAGGGTAATGGGTACAAAGTTTTTGATGTTGGAGACTGTGGTGGCAGGATGTAGTTTAGACTCGACAGTAATGGCAGGGATAATGGTGGAGGATGATGTGGGGTTAGCAGACATCTTGAGGAAGAATAAAGAAAAGAATCGTGAAGGTGGCAGAGGGATGCTCCGGTCACAGAGGGTAGGGCCGGCAGAATTTTAGGGAAGGTAGGTAGAGGTGGTGAGGGAGAAGGAGGGCCTGGTCAATTATACCATGTGAGAAACTGAACCCTTAATCTCTTTCATTGATAATCATTCTATAAATAATACATCATTGACTCGCTAACTTTGGTAAGGGATAAATACAATAAATACAAAATCAATTATACTAAAATACATTATCTATTACATTTGAATCTATAAAAATCAATCGGGATGAGTTAAAGAAGTTTATTATTCAAAAACCTAGCAAAAAGGTTCGAGTCTTCATGATAAGTTAGCGAAACAAATGCTTCAAAGTTTAGTCTCGTCTCTAATAACTACTTCGATAACAGGTTGTTGGACGACCAAATGATGGAAAACTCGGCTTGATAAACTAATTTTTTGTACAATATCTCATACATTTTTATACATACATATCTTTATAACTGAACTAGTGGGAATGCCCGCGCGTTGCCGCGGGTACTTATATTTTTTAGTGCACGTGTGCGTGGCCGATTTCACGTAATCTATTTTTAATACCAGTTATTTATACATGATTTTATAATGACATAAAGAAACTAATGTTATTTTAGGACATGAAAGTTGAAAGTTAGAAAACACAAAGAGTCAATGTGAGGCTAACTCACTTAGTAGAGGCTCTTGCCTTTTAGTGGAAGGTTTTAGGTTCAATCCCAAGCAAAGGTTAAATTATGATTTATTTGGAGAAATTTAAGAGAGTACGAAAGATTTGCCATTTAAAAAAGTAAGTTATGTGTAAAACTGATAAAATTGTTATCAGTATTCTTAACATATTAAAAATAAAAAACACGCACACAAAGAAGGGCCAACTTAGTAGCTCATTGTTTTCACGTTTCTACCAACTTAGTAGCTTATTGCTTTTTTTTTGTTAGTTTTTTTATATTGAGAATGTTCATTGGTGTTGCTCAAATGAGGATTTGAATCGTGAAAGAAATTGGGAAAACTAAAATGAGTGTTGGGATCATTGCCTATTACAATTTGATGAAAGAAAGTTTGTCAGGTAAAAGACCAACTTTGACTTTTCTCGTCAACCAAATGAAAAATACTAAACATATAGATATCAGGAGAGGAGAGGAGAACATTGATTTATTTCCCAAACTCTATCCGATATACAGCAGCATGTGAACAAGTGAGTTGCAGATTCATCTGCAGAATTGCATAGCGCGCAGCTTTTATTTTGAACATACACATGTCGTTTCTAATTTGTCAATGGTTGGTAATTTATCCATCTCGGCTCTCCATACCATAATGTTACATTTAGATGGAACCCAAGCCACCCATTTCATAACAAAATGATTACAAACCAAATCGTTCCCCCGTAAAACTTTCTTCACATACTGCACGGAAAACATCTTCGACTCACCCCCATGCCATTCCCATTTGTCCACGACCTCCGATAGCCAAATCTCGGTCAAAACCTGCAGAAGCTGCTGCCACTCTTGCTGTTGCAGAACAGATGTGACTTTTACGCCCCAATCCGCTTGAAAAACAATCTGTTGCTCCCTTTTACCACCTGATCCTCAACCAAGCACAATTTATTAGGTTCCAAGCAATACAAATTAGGCCACTTGTATCTCAGCGCCTCGTTTCCTAACCAGATATCTGTCCAAAACCGAACTGCGTTTCCTTTCCCCACCTTCGGATGTAGACAAATGTAAAAGTGTACCACTTTTGTAAATTTTGCTGGAGAGAATTCCCTTACGCTTAAAGAATTAATACGTTGTTTTGACTGAGACGATGTTAAATTAGAAACACACATTTCATTAGTTTTCACGGGTTCAGTCACCTAACAGAGATAAAGGTATCTTAGTCCATAGAAACTCATTTATCTAAAACTTTTACAATTCTTGTGTTTGCAGACACAATTTATCTATATTATTATACAAAATTTGTCCAAATCACATTACAAAAAAAGCTCTAAGCCTCCAACACAGTACCATTTTTTTATCAGCTAACAAGTGATACTACCCCAATAAGACAATAACATCAAAATCAAGTAAAATCATGGTGTAGTTACAGGAACAAAATCCCAAAAAAAAACTGCTTGACAAATGGTCTGGATGAAGTATTGAAATGAAAGAAAATATAAAACTAAAACTTAATATTTCATGACACCACCTTAATCTTCCTATTGATCATAATCAAAATAAAAAAAAACATTTGGATCCACCACTAACACAATATACAGAAAGACTTTTCAAGTAAATAAAAAACAATTTGATATGGTCAAAACAATAACTTTTTGTTATCAGATCTTGCAAATATAATATCATGATCATCAAATAAGATTAAAGAAACAAGATCAATGAAAAAGATTGAAGCAAATACCAGTGTCATATCCAAAAAGAAGACCACCAATTCAGCCAACCGCAATCAATCCCAACAACTATGTGTTGCTAAAATATGTTATCTTCTTATCAACACCAGCATCTATATACCCCGAACTCCCCGGAAAAGATTTGATCGTCATTTAAAGCAAATGGATAACATCCACCCTGTGGTTTGCTGTATAAAATTTTATAAACACGAATAAAAAAAATACAAGTTCAAGAATCATATTAGGGCTTCAAAGGTAAGTAATTAGGAAACTTAAAAAAATCATAATATCAATGAATTAAATTAAGTACAAGATATAAGAAGTTAATCAGCTATTGCTTGAAAAACATAAAAATAAATCTATCATCAAGGTTATGTAGTAATTAAGAGATACCTGATCACTTCTTCGTCTCTTCTTCGGTCCATGACCCAAGTTCGAATTCTCATCTCACCGGAAGAAGACAAACATCTTGTACTTAATTTGATTCATTGATATTATATAATTTGATTGAAACACAATACCTGCAATCGCTCCATCTCTGATTCCCGTTTGTGGTTTGGATGATGAGAGCTTGACTGCTATTATAGGTTAGGATATAAAGGGAGCTCATTACAAGGCAGTTTCAATTGTTTTTAATAGGGTTTTAATGATGAGTTGATGGTGATGATTATGAGTAGAAGGAAACGTATAGATGGTTGGTGTGACCTAGAAAAATATAAAGGGGGAGTAATTGATTTCTTTGGGTTACATGGTAGTACAAGTATCTTAATGCATTGACAAGGCATGGTACAAGCATCTTAATGCATTAACAAGTACAAGCATCTTAATACATAAAAGGGTAGTGTTGGAAAGATTTTCATGACATTTAGGGTGTGAAGCAACAAACCTTTCATATGTCATCTTAAAATTGACATGAAATGACTATTTTAGCCATCTCTCCTCCTTTATAATGTAGTATAGATAAACGTCCAATATATTTTTATTCAGTTGACTTTTTATTTTAGCGTGTATGTTAGCGAAACCACCAATTAAATTAAGCTATGAGTTCCATTTATAACCTCAAAGAATCATGTTACATTGTGCTACTAGTTCCTTTGTGTTCACTAGTTGGGTGAGAAAAGCACCAAAGAACAAAACCACAAAGAAGCAAAACAAGAGGGATAAGGTGGATAGCATTTTCCTTGGATGACTTGTAGTGTTCCTTCTTTGTGCCATCAGGAGAGATTGGATCAATAAGCAGCAAGTTATCATGTGGCGGTTGGGTGGACTTCATTGGCGGCGATACGTTAAGAAAATGCTCGTCAGTGCGGAACATGGTGGCGGATGATGATCTATACATGCTCAAAAAGATGAAGAAACAAATAACTTTGGGTAAAGTAAAGATCTTGAGGACTGAAATATGATGAATGGGTGTTCAAGATTTTATAGAAGGATTCAAGAGATAAAGGTGGGAAGTGTTGTCTTTTTTAAGCAGCTTCAAATGTAATCAAAGGGGTATGCATGTGACTATGGCTAAGTATATAAAATACTACAAGCATATTAGTATTTGATGTAAACATTTATTTTGATTTATGTAAAGTTTATAGAGGTTGGATATGAAACGGGTAAAATGACCAAAATAATCTTCACGTGACTTGAACACTTGATCCAAAAGACCGATCACATTACAAAACCATGATTAATCTCTTTTCTAAGTTCCCTTGAAAAACAATTTATGTGACTGGTTTCACGAATAAGTTTTGATGAAGTTTGTTTTGTTTCCGATAACATAAGCATGTTACTATTTGTTTTTAACGATTTAACACTACCCCGCGCGTTGCAGCGGGATGTTGATAATGAGAATATTAATTAGTATGTCGATTATAAACAATCGATTAATACGTCCGATTCTAGATGTATATAATACTTTGTAAAATCAATTAAATGATTATGGTGATAGTATTCTATTTAATAAATACTAGGTGGAATCCCGTGTGAAAACACGAGAAGACCGAGTCCTACATTAAGGCTTGTTTAGTAAAAACAACATTAAGAAGCCAATCGTTTGCTGCTAAAGAAGACCTGTTTAGTACCATCTGTTTATTTCTTTATAACAGTTATTATTACTACCCAAAATATAAAAAAACATAAACAGACCAACTGTTATGGTCTGTTTAGTGTGGTCTGAAACAATTTACGGTTAAATACATATATAATTGTTAATTTGTGGTTTGGTTTGCAATTTGTAGAATGGCAGCTCATGTTGGGAAAACTTGAAAGTCAATAATAGTCAACATCATATTGTTCTTTGCTTGGGCTCTCAAGTTCTGAATATGGCTCTCAAGCCAATCTTTGTAGCTTTATGATTATTTCATAAAAAGAATGAATGTTTATTACTTATACCAGTCTAATCAGATTGATAAATGTAGACTCCATTTTGGTTTAGTGAACTAACCATAACCAAAAAGTAAAAATTACAATGATTAGAATAAAAGATGGATGATTCTATGCAGGTTGCTTTGCAATTAAATGATATTCATCCATCAATTGATAGTTTAACTCATGAGAGTGCTTCTTGATGAAGAACATATGGAATAAGTCCCTATACCTATCTCATAATGCTTTATCCTATCATTTGCAAGTGATTAATGTTTTTTTTATGATGCAAGATAATAATCCACCTTTTAACTGTAATACAAATGTGCTAAGTTGACATAATATTCAAGTGGTGAACCTGTCCATTGTTCAATTAATGGAGTCTCTAAAGCTCATTGTGAAGCAATGACAACGGTTTGTTGATTATTTCATATTTTCTCATCTTTTTCCCTTTAAAAAAACACATTAAATATCTGCAAACTCATCTTTTTCCCTATATGAAATAATTGGTTTATGAGAAGGTTCATGTTAAAACTATTCAAAAAGTTTCAATCTAGTTTATTTATTGAGCAAGTAACTTTTTGGGTTACACCATTTTATTCTTACAAAAAACATGCAAAAAATAAAAACCCTACAATCTAACCATCCTGCAACATTTCTCCTACATCAACCTCACTCATCTATTAATGCAATCTCTTACGGATCTGAATCAGCCCAGGTTCCCCATACAAACGTATTTGATCTGCAAATAAAAAAACGGGTGATTTCAGAACGTGTTCTATCATAACAGTCAACTTACACGTGTGCTTGGTACTTACTTCAAGATACTCATCCAATCCGTATTTGGAACCTTCCCGTCCTAAACCAGACTGCTTATAACCTCCGAATGGAGCCACCTGTATGTCATCCGTTAATATAGTAATTTCAGCCCATTTACTTGTGAACGGGTCAATTTGGTTGGTGTCTTAACAAAATAACTTGGTTGAAAGTTTCTAGAAGCGTTTTTTTCTAATCGTTTTAACTCAAATATTTTGATTGACTATTTATCGTAATGTTTTAAAACTAGATAAATAAGTCCAAACACGACCTGAGCTGTTTCAACCACTATGGGAAAAAGCCCATTTCAACTAGAGCCATTACTGACCCGCTATCTTGCCATAAGATGACCACATACCTCTGTAGAAACCAATCCCTCATTGACTCCGACTATACCATATTCAAGAGCCTCAGACACACGCCATGATCGCTTGATACTATTTGTGAATATGTAAGCAGCTAGTCCTGCCACATGTATATAAACTTATGTCTTAATATTAAACATAACCAACTTAAAACCAGACATGGAGAAAGTATAATATAAAGAACCTGCATTGGTGTCGTTGGCAATCTGTATAGCTTCTTCTTCAGTTTTAAACCGTATAACAGGTGCAACAGGTCCAAATACTTCCTGCCTGTATCAACAAATATTCAAAGTACCATTCAAGTCATCAAAACTAGAAATCTCAATAACTCGAATTAACTAATATGATATAATATAGCCACTCTAACCCGTAAACCAACAAAACCCATAAAAAAGATTACCTTGCTATAAGCATCTCATTCTTGACATCACCTATAACTGTAGGCTCATAAAAAGTAAACCCGAGGCTATGCCTCTTACCACCCAGAAGAACTTTTGCTCCCTGTATTAAACAATATTTTTACACTCGAGAAAAAATAATAACAAAAAATAAGATGTTCCAAGATTAATTAAAGGGTAGTTTTGATAATTGCATGTTTTGCCGTTTCGGTAAGCACGTTTAAGGCAGATGTTTTGGGATACTTCTTGGATTGATAGAAATTACTAATAAAGCAACATAACTTTGTAAAAAATGAATCAACCTTTGAGACAGCATCTTGCACGAATGACTCAACCTGCAAGATAATATACAAAATAATTAAAATTATTTCGAATGCATAAAGGATGGAATTTAAGACGATTTTGAAAAAAAAAAAAAAAAAACAAAAAGAAAAGACACAGAACCTTCTGTACAGCAGCCTCATTGATAAGTGGTCCCTGCAAAAGATATCGAACCACAATTAATTACCTAGATTTTAGGCTAAAAACTCAACGTAGTGAAAATCCATCTTTTCAGATTACAAATTGAATAATTCTTTTTTTAGTAACATGTACAAACTAATTACCTGAGCCACACCTTCACTTAAACCATTGCCAACTTTAAGGTCCTGAACAGCATTTGAAAAGGCACTTGTAAACTTCTCATATATGCCTACAAGGAAGGTAAACAGATGAATAAACCATCACAAATATTCAAATTACCAAATCCAAATAAAAGACTATTCAATGGTTTATACCTTCTTGCACAAGTATTCTATTTGCACATACGCATGTCTGTCCACTGTTGCGGAATTTGGTTGCCAACTGAAATTACAAGCATACAAGGTTTAATTAGGCGGTAAGAAACTAAGATAAGGTCGCTTTTTCTTATGAAAAAAGAACATAACAAAACTATTACAACACAATACTTTGATAATAACATGTGCTATAATCATACATTAATAATTGAAAATGTGAATCACTTACACTCCCTTTCAGTGCCACTTCCAGATCAGCATCATCGAAGACTATGCAAGGCGCGTTACCACCAAGTTCCAGAGAGACCTACAAAATCAACATCTAAAAAAGATTAAGGATTGCCACAACGTTTGTAAGTAGTGCTTATACAAATTTGGGTACAATTACCTTTTTAACAGTCTCAGCTGCACCAGCCATCAATTTCTTTCCAACAGCTGTTGAACCAGTAAACGTTATCTTTCTTACATTTGGACTCTCAAGCAAAGAATTTCCTATCTTAGGAGCATCTCCCATGACCACATTCAAGACACCCTATAATTTTATACAACAAAAATATAATTAAAGGTATGTGGTTGATGACTATTGATAAAAACAGAAAAAAAAAACGTTTACAGTGAGTAAATATCATCAATGTAAGTTTACAAGACATACTGGTGGGATTCCAGATTGTAGGGCTAGCTCAGCTGCTGCTAAGGCAGTCAGAGGTGTAAATTCAGAAGGCTTTATGACCACGGTGCAGCCACAGGCAAGGGCAGGGCCAACCTGATACAACAGCAATACACAAAAATTTCATTCTGAGTTACAGCCAACAAATATAAAGACAAGGTGGCAATATCAGTGGGTTGAGTATTGGGTCAAAAAAGGTCGGATGACCCGACACACTTTTGTTTAAGAAAGTTCAAGTATGTAAAAAAAATGATAAGACAAAAATATATCACTTGGATGATAATCTAGTTTTTTTTTTTAATAAAATGGATCATAAGGTTTCTTGTGAGCGACTTGTGACCCGTTTCCTTTTAAGTTCTTTTTATTTACCCATTAATACAACCCAAATCAATATATTCATAACTCATAAGTACAGGATTTGAAACTGCCACCTCTAATAAAGATCATTACAATGATGCAGCATTTTTCATGTTAACTAATGCAAAAATCCTACCTTCCTGGTGATCATTGCTAAGGGAAAATTCCATGGAGTTATGACACCAACCACACCAACAGGCTGCAGATTAGAAGAAGTATTAAACTTACGGTAAAGGCATTCTCATAGAGCATAAGTTCAGCGAATGACATGAAGAGAACAGACCATATAATCCATTCAGATCTTGGTTTAAAAAAGCGCGAGGCGCTCCGAGGCGTTTTGGGTCCAAAATCCGAAGCGCGAGGCGAGAGCTTCACGTATAGTATTAAAAAAATTATAAAAAAATATTTATATAGTCAATATGACATTTTCTACATGTTAATCAATTATAAGCACAAAATCATGATTCTAAAACACCCTTGAACACTTAAAAAGCATATTCAAAAAATAAAACGACGAGGCACTACCATAGCGGGCCAAATAAAGCAATTTAAAAGGGTTTTTTGGGCTGAGGCGCTACTGTAGCGCGCGCCTCATGTAGTTCAGCGCTTTTTGGCAAAAAAGCGTTTTTTCTTGTAGACTCGCGCCTCAGACGCGGCGCGCTTTTTTAAACTAAGACAGATGTCTATGATAAAAGTTTTTTGCATAAATAAAAAAGCACCTGCTTTAGAACAAAAAGACGACGATCAGACAGTGTTGCTGGAATTATATCACCATAAACACGCTTTGCCTCCTCTGCAAAGAACTCAATAAAACTAGCCCCATATCAACCTGCAATGCAACACTTAAGAAAAAACATAAATAACTGCAAATGTGCTTTAGTATTTAATATTAATATGTTTGAATTGAATTATTATTCATACCTCCCCAATGGCTTCTTTTATAGGTTTTCCTTGCTCCAGAGTTATAAGTTGTCCAAGCTCTTCTTTATGTTGCATCAATAAGTTATACCTAATGAATGATAAGGAAAATGATTCAAGAGTGATGAATGTTATAAATAAACCATTAGCATCAATATCATCAATTAATACCAGTTACGTAGGCGATTACTCCTGTCAGCAGCAGTAAGCTTGCTCCAATCTACACATACAGACATTGCTATATTATTACATATTTTCAAATGCAAATACACAAAGCAATTAAGTTGATAAATTGGTAATAAAAGTGGCAAGGTCAACCGTACGCCCAAACGCATCATAGGCTGCAGAGATTGCATCTTTTGTTTCGTCTTCGCCCATGCAAGCAACAGAAGCTATAACTTGAGCATTAGCAGGGTTGTTAACTGCACATCAATAACACATGTCATTAGAGCATTCACACTAAATACTCTATCTTTATCTCTATAATTATACTAAAATCACTACCTTTCTCTCTCCTTTTCTATTTAATAATACTTATTCTATACTTTTATTATTACATTTTCTCTCTCCTCTACTCACAACCACTTTTAAAAATGTTAAAAAATTATGGAGGCTGAACAGTGTATCCTCCAAATTTACTGATGAACAGTGTCTCCTCTATATATTTTCTCTCTCCTCTACTCACAACCACTTATACTCACTCTATATAATATAGAGGCCCTCTCACACTGTTATAGAGTGTCTACAGTGAATGCTCTTAGTAATAAAAGAATAAAAGTAACAGTTGAACTAGTAGCTTTGACTAGGTGAGGCGCAGGCTGTAGAAAAGAGAATGTTTGTAATCAGAGAGATCAAGTGATAAAAATTAAATTAAATAGAAATACCTAAATACCTGAATGGTCCTTCCATCATAGGCATCGGTCCAGTTGCCTCCAATAAGACCTTAGTTTGAAGCAATCCAGAAGTCTTAAGGCGAGCAATAACACTGTCAGTTCCCATGCTCATCTGAAACCTCAATTATATTAGTTATTAATTAATCAATCAAAACCCTAACAAATGGAGTAAAAGGAAAAGAACCTGACGACTGGTGCAACGTATTGAAGAGTGAATAAGAATGCTGGTACGATGGATGGTACGTGTAAACATCGTCATTATCATGGTGCTGATTTTTCTCCACGTGTTTGAATGAATACCTTCTAGTGACAAAGTACAGATGGCGATAGATTTAACCAATTTATATAGACAAGAATGAGACAGATCAAATTTTCAATTCAACATTATGATATCCGTTGATTGGCAGATATCTCTATCTATCCGTAACGGAAGAGTCACGAGTCAGGTAAGAAAGTGAGTTGTCAAGCACAATGACATTTAAAAAGCTGAGGTGTCAACCATATAGATAGGCCACGATTTTGTGTATGACTGAATAATGACGTCATCAACTAGTTTAAAAAAATTCAAGAAAAAAACGTGAGCCAGTATCTTTTAGCACAGTTTACGTCAACAACATCTGTTGGTTTGACTCGATAGACGAACAACTGTTCAGACCAATAATTTAAATAAGCAGATGTTGTGATCATATGTTTGCAGATTTTAAACCCCTAAAGTTTGAAATTTTAAGAGGGAAGTGTTAAATTAACATAGGGAATCGTGTTTCATTAATTACGCTGCAGGTGTCTCCTTATAAGCTTAACCATATAACCCCATAACAAATTCCGCCATTTCTTATTGTTTATATCAGTTTTGAAAATTTTAAAATAGTTTTGAAATTCAAAATTTTAAATTTCCGATATGTGACCGATCTGAATGCAGTTAAAGAAGGAGCTCATGTTCACTGATTAGCAGGTAACCTATATGTCATTTGATCGTTTGTTTATTTCAGAGTTGATGTGTTTCATGTTCATGTTTTGCTTATGATTATTTTTAGGTTTATAAGAATCAATGCCTATCAACAAACTGTTGTCTTTGGTTTGTCTACTATCTTTATTTAATTTAATTTATTATACATGTTCTGTATTTTGATCTTCATTTTTTGTTTTTGGTTACTATATTATATACTAGCTGATTACCCCGGATGGTCCCGAGGTTGAAAAATCTAATTTTACGTATACCTATTGCAAATGGCTCAAGTTAACTAACCACAAAATCTCTCA